>WBNH01006826.1:107367-138167 GCA_013401255.1 Urocolius indicus | reverse complement strand
GCATCCTCCCCGGTGGCATACGCACGGCGGGCGGGGGGGGGGGTGGGGAGCGGGGGGAGGGGATTAAAAATGATGGTAACGAAAAAGCTCAGTCACCAGGAAAGAAAAGAGGAAAAAAAAAAAAACCCGAAACCCTAAAACTCCGTCTCTACTTCCCGGCCGAGATTTGAGCCCCACGCCCCAAAGCTGCGGTCCCACGGCAGCGGCGCGCTACCGCCGCGCCAGCAGCCGCCACCGCCCGCCGTGCAGCACGGCAGCGGCTGCCGCTGCCGGTATCGCCCAGCTGAGCGCCGGAGCCTCTCCCCGCGCACGGAGGAGCCTCCCTCCCTCCTTCCCTCCCTCCCTCCCTCCCTCTCTCCCTCTCAGCCCGTTAAAGCGGGCGGCACAGGCAGGTGCCGCCGGCTCTCCCGGCGACGGAGGAAAGGCAAGGGCAGGGCAGGGCCCTCTCGCCGGCGCTGTGCGGGGCTCGGCGGTGATGGGAGGCGGCCCCCGCCGGGACGATACTTGGAGGGTGGGTAGCGAGAGGTGGAGAGAGGGATCCGGCAGCCCCCCAGAGCTGCCGGCGGGCCCCAGTACCAACGGCGGAGGAATGAAGCAGCAGCGGGGAGCGCTCGCCTTAGGTGGGCAGCAGCGCAGTACCCCGTCGTAGGCCTGCAACCGCTGCTTCCCCTGCGGCGCTCACCTTCTGCCTTAGCGGAATGACCCGCTGGACAGGACCGAGAACTAGGCATCGTCACTGCCTGGTTTCTTGGGAGAGGAGGAGAGGGGAGCAAGCAGAGAAGGAAGCGAGGGCATAATTATAACAAACACATGGGCGGCGGGGGGGGGGGGGGGGNNNGGGGGGGGGGGGGGGGGGGGTGAAGAGCAATATGCACACCAAAAAAAAGCCCGTTCTCTGGAGAGAAATCAAAAATATCCACAACAGCGTTGAAAGTTGCTCGCTTTGTGCTTTGCATTATGACGTTGCCACTGCTGCCTGTCTCCTCCAGCAGCATACCCAAGAAACGTGCAAGATGGGAGAGAGGGAGCTATATACTTTTTGTGGGCTTTCACTTACTGACTCTAGTTCTCTCTCAGTCTCTCTCTCTCCCCCCCAAAACCCAACCCCCAAAACCAAACTCATAGACACATACCCCGCTTGCTGGAGAGGTGACTCCAGGTGGCGGTTTCTGAGTTGCAAGTAGACTTTGCCGGAGGGCGGGAGCGGGGGCGTGTAGAGGATCGCTGGGAGCGGTCCCCACGGATTCTGGGCCCTAGGGGTTGGCACACTGGGAGGAGAAGGGAGCGGGCACTGATGACCTCCTGGGAGGTGGCCAGGTCGTGCCTGAAGGCGGTGGAGATGAGCTTCTCCGTATCTTGGGGATAAGCGCGGATGCGCCCACGCAGGTTGCGCCGAGCGGAAAGGCAGCCGCGAACGGAAAGAAGGGGAGAACCTAAAACCGGGGGCACGGGGCGCCTGGGAGTGCGGGAAGCTGTCCCCAACTTTCCCTCGCTCCCTGCGCTGTGGCAATTAAGATCAGTGACAAGTGGTGCTGTTTTCGGAAAAAAAGATTAGGTAAAATAAAACTTTTCTTTACCAACATTTGATGCCCTGGTGAGAAAAAAAAAAAAAAATCGCCAAACTTTAACCCAGATTGCAGAGCTAAATGTATCGAGCCGGAGGTAGCGTGGCTGTTTGCCAGACCTATGATCCATTAACCACTTTAGCTCATTGTTGGCAGGCGACAATAGCACACGGTCAAATTCTTACATTTTAAAGACAAGCCATTTTAATTTCATCGTAAGCTCCACTCCCCCGTGTTGCAATTAAAAAGTGTTTCTTCAACAGCAAAAGTAATAAAGAAATATATTGTGTTTTGTTTAAATTCACTTTATGAATAAAACCATTGTGCTATGCTTAAGGTACAAAAGTGGACCACGGCATATGATGAAATTGTACTTTAAAACAGGGATTTTGGATAATTTCACTCTCATCATTTAATTAGCTATTGTTTAGACTATGTGGCATTTAAAGTTTTAGTTCCAGTTCTTTTAAAGAGAGAAACCAAGCAAAACCCAACATAATCAAAATCAATGTATGAAAATAGGATGTATAGGACACTTTTTTCCTTTCATAATATGTTGTAGATGTATAGACACACACATGCCCTTTAAGCCAAAGAGATTCTGTCTGAAGCTATATATTTATACACAAATGTGTGTGCACATGTACATGCTATATAGAGATATATATATACTCATTATATAAATAACATGCTTCTAAATAATTAAAAATAATTATTATAGAAAATGAGCGTGGAAAAGAAGCAAAGCTAAAAACACAGCTCTCAACCCCCTGCTGAGAGCTATAAAAAAAAAAATACTACCATTTGAAGGAGAAGTCATAGAATCACTGACACAGAAAGAACAAGAAAGTTATACTTTCCATCCTATTATTTACACAGACAACCTAGTTAATAGAAATACATCTGTGGAAAATTTAAATTATTTAATTTTCTGTGTTTTTTTTTTTTGTTTGGCTTAAGACATATTGTTGTTAGGCTATGGTCCTAATTGCCATATGCCAAAATGTTTGTTTTCAAAAGTCCTTGTTCAGATAAGTTGAATCTGTCACTGCTAAATCAAGCTGTTTTATATGGGAGTGGAAGATAATATATACAATATATGGGACTGATCCCATGAGGATCTGGAGAAAAGGAATGTGAAAAGTGATGACATAGGGGAATAAGACCAGCTGGGTGACAACAGTGAATGAAAAAAAATGATGTGTTACAGGGCCAACAGCTTGGAGTTGGAATGACATCTCATGTGGAGGAGGCAGCATGACAGAAGACCTTCAACTCCTTTCTCTTGGTCAGGCTGTGCAATAGAACACATGTTATTGCTCGTTAGGTGATGAGGAGCATAGGATAACATCTACGTCCTCTCAAGAACTTACACATGGCTTCTAAATCCTCTGTGGCTTAGGAAAAGTCCTTCCAAAAGATCCAAACACGAAACTCTAGAAAATGTTAAAAAAAAATATATAACTTCATGGGACTTACCTATTTCCTAGAGGATCTTTTGTTTATTTGTCTACCCCAAGGAAGATGGTTTTAGGAGTGATTTTTGTCACCCTAACCAACTCCTCAAACATGGTCAACTGTCACTATGCTGTCTTAGCCCAAAGAGATTAAGGCCCAAGTCTCTTTGCTGGCTATTTTGTGGATTTAATCTGAGCAAATGAAGTCTTGATCCCATTTTCATTAAGATCAGTAAAAGAATCAAGAAGTGGCTGACACATTAGAGGAATGTTTTTGAGTGTATGAGACTGACTGACTTCACGAGCAGACGTTTGTGATGGGAAAGAGATGTAAATCCACATTGTATAATGTTAAATTTAGGCCATATTTCAACCTGTTGTGGCAAGAGTGGTCATTAATAGCTCAAAAATTAATGAGTGCTTATTGCTACTGTAGATAGCTGTTAAATATTGAACGTAAATGTATTTTATCTGGTTGCTTTTTCATTATGTTTTCTTCACTAAGTCTAAAGCATTTTCTTCTTACGTAAGAGTTGCCTGCTGTAGTATGGGAGATGTGTAAGGCGTTGCACACTGGTCCCTCTTTGCATATGTTGTATAGGACATTCACATTGATATTAGCTGATACAAAACTATGAAGTTCCTGGCCATCCAAGCTTCCCATCTTTCCCATCTTTCATGTGGTACAAAAGTAGCTAATATTTGGTAGCTGTTATTTTAAGGATACACAAAGTTCAGCCCTCTGTTCTTTAATAAAGTTTGTTTGGGTTTTTTTTTGTGCTACAAAACATATTAGCCAGCAGTTTTATTATCTTTATTTTTCTGTAACTTAAGTATGTACCATTTATTACAAAGAGGTTTGATAATATATTAAGCAAAGCTTGTTCTCTGCAGAAAAAGTAAAAAAGGAACAACTAGCAACAATAGATAAGAATGGTAATATTTAAATGACAGACCTTTATTACACTTACTGACTGTGTTGGTTTGTAATCTCATTGACTTCTTTAAACCAAGTGAGCTTGGCTTTCTAAGAAAGTCAAAGTGATGAAAAAATGACTGATTGGTACAGGATGGATGCTGTTCCTTATATAACAGTAAGGAAGTGAGGTGATAGCTCTACAATGGTGGTGTTTTGACAAAGTAAGAAATTCAGTTTGCAAGCCGATGTCTGACTACTAAAAGCTTTGCTGTTTTGTTACACATAGATACATAGTCTCATTTAAAAAATAATGTACCTAATGATACTAGGAATACATTCTGCTTGCATTTTCAATTTAAAATTCAGGTTTCAGTAGCAGTTCTGGTGATGAGAATACAATATTACTTGATTTGTTAAACATCTGAACTGTCATAAAGGTATATTTTAGGTGACTGTATCCTATTTTTTCAAACTTGTACTGCATTCAATGTGAAATGTCTCATACTCCCAACTTTTTGTTAGTTTATAGAAGGTTGCTGTACTTTTTGTAAAAAAAAAAACCAAATAGTACTCGTCAAGAACTTCGTAAGAATCCAAGGTGTTTAAAGGTCTAACAGGATTATATAAACTCATATACTACAAGAACAGATATAATTTTCAAGAAATCTAACCAATATACTTCTGTTAGATTGGAACTTGCTCTCATAACCCACTAAAAACATGCTCCAATGAATCGGTAAATACCGTATTTTTGAGCTGTCTGCGTATTATTGACTTTTCTGGTTTCTGCAAAGCATAACATCAGATGTCCCTTCCCCCCCATTGTTTTCATACCAGAAAAATCAATTTGAATCTTAGATATACAAATAAACAAAGGTAATCTAACCTTGAAATATTTCAGAATTTATACCATCTCTTTCTTTATTTTGTTGAAGCTCTACTTTGCAGGCTTGTCTGCAGCACCTGAGAGTTTTGACAACTCTTTCTAAATATACAGGAAAATATAGTAAACCATAATAGGCTGAGAGGAAGCTTATTTAAAATCATAGTGAAATATGACTAGCATGTTAAAGAGAGATTTTCGTGTCATAAAAAAAAAAAAATCCAAAGACACTAGGTTTAGAATTGAATTCTACTTTCCAGTGTCCATGCATGACTCCTCTTCGGAAAAAAAAAAAATGCAGAGACCTAGCATTAATTTTAATAGAAGATCAATGGATATGTGCAGTTATTTGATCATTGAGCATTCATACTAGTCATCATTTTCACAGGTTTATGATGTTTATTCTGCTCTGTTTGGTTCCAAACTAACATACAGGGCCTACTGACTCATTTTCCATTCATATCAGCATTGACAAAATAGATGAGGTTTGCATATAAAAGGAATGATTCTGTATTTTACTGCCCTTTCTATGTTTCTTCCTGACACTGCCATTATCTTACACTGCTTTTAGTTTCCTGTAAGTTGCTGAACGTCAGTGATTCAACCTGAAATTTGTACACTGAAGCTCTGCCTCAGGTTGCACGTTTTTAATATATTCAACAAAAATGACTCAGCTGCAGTTGAGGATAAGATTAAGGGACATTACTTTGGGTTAGTTCTTGTTAATATGTTCCTTGTAAGACTTACTTTTTTTTAAAGAACTCTAGAACCTGCAGGTAATGGAGAAGATATTTGTAAATTGGTTCATTTGAGGATCACTTGGAATCTTCCTAAAAATTCATTTCTTTTTTTCCAATTCATGAGCGTTTTGAAGTTCAGTTCACACATGCTAAATAGCAGTTTGGTTTTGTGTTATGCAGCTATATGCATAAGCTTAACATTTCCCTAGACAGGTGTATTCAGATGTTGCCTGGCTTTGCCTCTCTCAGTGCTTTTGTCCTTAAACAAGAGTTTGTCTTTCCTCTGCTTTTCATATGGTTAGAGCTAAAACTGCACTGAGAAGGAGACTGATTCAGCTGAACACAAGAGCACAAGAAGATTTCTTGGGACTGGGAAACTGACAAAGAAGTGTCAGGAATTTCGGTGGTAAAAAGTATGGGAGAAAGATTTGAGATCTGTGAGGAACTCATAAGGAAGAGACTAAACTCAGATGGCTAACTGCTAGGTGCAGGAAAATATAATGGGAAGAGACAGCAGATCTGTCTGTGTGGCAATCAGATGAGAAAACTATGTGAGAAGTTTATAATTTTGGATATGCTGATAAGGAAAAAGAAGAAATCTAAGTACTGAAGACCGTAGCTGGCTAAGTGAAAAAAGTCAGGTGGAAACAAGCCAGTGAAGATGTGAAGATGAGAATGAAGTTCCAGAAGTGGGGGAGAAAGCGAAAGAACTGGAATAAGACATGAAGGCAGAAAAAGAAACAGAAAAGTCTGTAATAGTAGAGCAAACTGACATGCAGATTTTGGAAATGAACCAACCATCCCAAACCTCAGCATTTCACTGTTATCATTAAATATCTGTGAAACCTGTTGGCAAAGTGTCCTCCTCACTCTCCTCTGCTGCTACTCCATGCAAGGGGTGACCATCTGTTACCATTGTCAAGCCTGACATTCTTTCTACTGGCTGAAACACATTCTGTAGGTCTAATTTCCCAATCTCAGTGATAAATCTTATTGGTATCAGGCCATTTTTTGAAATGTTTATGTTGTTTTTTCTTGGAAGAATAGAAAAGGCATGGAAAATGGAAAGGAAGAGAAAGAGAGAGAGGAAGGAAAAGAAAGAGTAGAAGATGACTGTCTTAAGTTGTATTACAATAAAGTATTGCTGTCATGTGTCAGGCAATATTAGAACTGAAGTTGCCTTTACTAGCTCTGTTCATCTTCTGTTTCTCTACTTGTGGATATACATTCTAACACAGTTTAAAATTATAAAACCATGTCCTATTTTTAGTTCCATCAGCATATGACATCTGTCACTGCAGAAAATGAGTTCTGCTCAATGACTAAGCAACTGTGTACAATTTTGGTTTATTTTCATTGGCCTTTGAGTGGATCAGACACTTTTTACCAGTTTATTCAAACTCTGCTGAGACAAAATATTAATTGCATCTTCAGAGGATTTTCTCTGATATCAGTCAATATGGCATCTGCATATCTCACAAGTGAATATTAGTTTACATCCACATTGATTCCATCATTCCCATTGCAGAGAGAAGAACTGAGACAAGAAAAAAATTAAGGCAAGACTCTCCACTGAGTTTGAGCATAAGTGTAAATTTTCTAGGAATTAGCATTTTTCTTTTTGAGAGGCTATTGTGTGCTCACTTCAGCTGAGAGGTGATCACTTGTACAGGTAAGATTTAGGCTTTTAAGTAGGGCATCCAAAACTAAAATAGCCAGAATTTGTGAGAAATATGTGAGCAGTTCAGTTTTGGTGTCTTTTCCAACTTACCTCTGAAACTTCTCAGGAGTGCAAGGGAAAAGTATCCTGCTCTTCATTTTACTATTTAAACAGTTTAAGAATGAATCATTCATTGAAATACATATTGAAACTTCCTTCACTCTATACCTTCTAAAAAAGCAGACAGAAAATTATAGCATTTTTGTGAGAGGCATCCCACTTTATCCTCAGAAATAAGTCATCCTGTGCGCTAATGAGGAGAGGTCCTGCAGAAAAAAAAAACATTCTCACAAACCATTTAAACTGGAACCTATGATTCATTCACACTTAGATGATAACTGAGTATTAGTTCTTCAAGTTCTTCAATGAAACTCTAAATCCCTAAATAATATATTAGTTAAAAGGTTTTTTTTTAACTTTTATTTTGATCCAAACCTGAAAAGTTCATCTACTCTCTGGAAGTGTCTGGAAAATTTCCATCTTTGAAGTCAACAGTCTTTTGGTGCTGTCATCTCATTATTTTGAGCACTTAAAATATTGCACTTATAGTGGGAGAAAGGAAACAAACACTAGAGGAGAAAGAAATAGCTTGGAATTGCTGGGGAATGGAAGCCTTTGCTTCTTCCACCAAGTTTTCCAACAGCAATTCCAGAATAATCTTTGGACAAGCATTGGAACAAGCATTTAAGAAAATGGGAAATACGACTGTTGTGGTTTAGGCCCATCCAAGGACAAAAGACCGTGATTAGGTTTATGTGCCACAGACTTCAGAACTTCTGAAGGACAGGTAGGGCTTAATTGCGACTTATGGTCCCAGACAAAACAGACAAGGCTACTCAGCTTGAGGAAGACAACAAAACTTCATTTAATCCACCACCAACTAAAACATAACAAACAGAAATATCCCATAGAAAAATAATACAGAATAGGGCAAATGATGGAAGTGCAACCAGCTCTTTAGGATCACCCCACTGTCATTACCTCCTCCCTGCACATGCAGCGCTGGAGCAGGGAATGGGGTTGGAGTGGAGGGTGGGGTGGGGGAGNATTCCCATTGCAGAGAGAAGAACTGAGACAAGAAAAAAATTAAGGCAAGACTCTCCACTGAGTTTGAGCATAAGTGTAAATTTTCTAGGAATTAACATTTTTCTTTTTGAGAGGCTATTGTGTGCTCACTTCAGCTGAGAGGTGATCACTTGTACAGGTAAGATTTAGGCTTTTAAGTAGGGCATCCAAAACTAAAATAGCCAGAATTTGTGAGAAATATGTGAGCAGTTCAGTTTTGGTGTCTTTTCCAACTTACCTCTGAAACTTCTCAGGAGTGCAAGGGAAAAGTATCCTGCTCTTCATTTTACTATTTAAACAGTTTAAGAATGAATCATTCATTGAAATACATATTGAAACTTCCTTCACTCTATACCTTCTAAAAAAGCAGACAGAAAATTATAGCATTTTTGTGAGAGGCATCCCACTTTATCCTCAGAAATAAGTCATCCTGTGCGCTAATGAGGAGAGGTCCTGCAGAAAAAAAAAACATTCTCACAAACCATTTAAACTGGAACCTATGATTCATTCACACTTAGATGATAACTGAGTATTAGTTCTTCAAGTTCTTCAATGAAACTCTAAATCCCTAAATAATATATTAGTTAAAAGGTTTTTTTTTAACTTTTATTTTGATCCAAACCTGAAAAGTTCATCTACTCTCTGGAAGTGTCTGGAAAATTTCCATCTTTGAAGTCAACAGTCTTTTGGTGCTGTCATCTCATTATTTTGAGCACTTAAAATATTGCACTTATAGTGGGAGAAAGGAAACAAACACTAGAGGAGAAAGAAATAGCTTGGAATTGCTGGGGAATGGAAGCCTTTGCTTCTTCCACCAAGTTTTCCAACAGCAATTCCAGAATAATCTTTGGACAAGCATTGGAACAAGCATTTAAGAAAATGGGAAATACGACTGTTGTGGTTTAGGCCCATCCAAGGACAAAAGACCGTGATTAGGTTTATGTGCCACAGACTTCAGAACTTCTGAAGGACAGGTAGGGCTTAATTGTGACTTATGGTCCCAGACAAAACAGACAAGGCTACTCAGCTTGAGGAAGACAACAAAACTTCATTTAATCCACCACCAACTAAAACATAACAAACAGAAATATCCCATAGAAAAATAATACAGAATAGGGCAAATGATGGAAGTGCAACCAGCTCTTTAGGATCACCCCACTGTCATTACCTCCTCCCTGCACATGCAGCGCTGGAGCAGGGAATGGGGTTGGAGTGGAGGGTGGGGTGGGGGAGGGTATGCAGTCAGTCCTTTCTTGATGTCTCTCACCACTTATCACAATCCTGAGAAGTGCTCCTTTCCAGTCCTCCCTTGCTCCCTTGCTTGGGGTCTCCCACACACCAGGCAATCCTGCATGGGCCACTCCAATGGAGTACTGCAACCCCAGTTCATCTTCTGTGGGTTGGGTCTAAACTGCGTGCTCCCTCTGACCCAGAGTCTCCAGCTCTCACCCCCTGTGTCACAGGGTCTCTACTTCTCATCACAGGCTACAAGGATGTCTCTGGTCTGGCATCACTCCTTCTATATTTTCCTGGATTCTGTCTTTTTCTTTTCCTGCCCTTCACTTCCATCACCCTCCGTGCATTTCCAGTTCCCATCCTTAGTGATTGCAGAGGTGCCAGACTGGCCCAGCCAGGCTGGAGGTGGATCTGAACCTCAGAGCCGGTGGAAAGTCAGAGAATTCTTTACCAGGTTTGCACTCCACTTGTTACCAAGCAAAAGCGTCTCCTTGCAAAACCATGACAATGACCATTTCTTCCTTTATGGCCCATAACAAGAAACTTGTTTTTCTAACTTATGGCCTCAGGGATACTCAATGGGACATAAAATGTTGCAGTTATTTTCATATTTATTGTCCAGTGAACCTTTACTTTAACAAAGACTGATTGATATATAATAGAAAGGTTCCTTTTTCTCTGCTAAAACCCAGAGGTAGAGACTTTTAACAGTGAGAAGTTTTGTAAGAAGTGAATATATCCTCTGAATTGATCTCTTTTTAGCCAGGAATTGCTTTGCTACACCAAGATAGACAATCGCTTGATTCCTCTGTAGTTCAAAACCAGACTAGTTAAGGTCAGACCTGTGAGGAATAAAGCTAAGGACTTTGAGATTCTGTTTTAACCACCAGCAACTTTCTAAATTTATCAGTTCTGCTGGAGCCACACTGCAGACTGATGCTGTGAACCTGGACTGAGTCACGTGCTTATTTGAATCCACAGAACTCTAACACGTAGTGAGTTGCTGCAGAGGTGGGCTCTCTGCTCTTCTCTACAGAATTTTCAGCATACACATCTCAACACCCTCTCCTTGTTGATGTATTTTCCTCCTTGAACTGTTGACTCACTTCAAACTCTGGACAATGGAAAGGGCTGAATTTCTTTAACTCAGGCTCTAGGTTTATGGAAAAAATCAGTAAAATATATATGAGTTGAATAATGTATTTCAAGAGCTGTCGGTGAGCATAACTGTTTACATTTACCTCCATATTTAACTGATTTTTTTGTTTCAACTCCAAATACTCAGCATCATATACTTAGTAAATTTGCATTTCATGATACATGTAGCTGGCAGAAATAGAAATAAGTGGCACCTGTACTGCAGGTGACATCCTATGAATGTGCACAGTCCTTCAATATTATTCATATTTAGAAGATGGTATACAAATTAACCTTAATCTTTCAAATTCAATGTGTGTAATCTGATTTCTGGTATTGTTTGACTTTCCCTTGAGACATGAGTCACTAAATACATGGGTTCAGTCTCTATACATTTACATATTATACAACACATTTTAGAGTAATTTATAAGCATTGATGCCCCCGGAGTCTTGCTGGTGAAAATGAAGGGACATGTGTCATGTATCCTATTTCTCCCTGGCTCGGGCATGTGCAAAATAATCCCATTCATAATGGAATTAGATCTTCCAAGGTCTCTTTAAAAACTTTTTCCCTATGTAACCTAAGTGAAAAACCACTGTAAAATTTGCTAGAAATCTTTTCTATTTCCACCTCATTATATTTATGTCCCTTTAGATTTTTTTTGGTTGTTTCAGCATTATCATTTAATGAGCTCTTCATTCTCTAATTTATCCACTGATGTATTTATGGACCTGTATCACCCCCCTCTCTGCTTTGTGTTTAAAATATATTTTCCTATGAGGAAAATAATTTCACACTCATTCTGGAAATTTGGTCTCTTCTCCTGTTTTCTTCCATAGCATTTTCTACACCTGGTCTCTTTTAAAGTTGCCTTTCCCAACCAGAAAAGTCAATACTGTAATGCAGCCAAGGTTTAACCAGGACTTAGTGTAGTGATCCCAATGTTTGCCTCACTTTTATGGATTCACCTTTTGCAATACATTTTCTGTTTGCATTTGCCATTTTTATGAAGCATTGTACTGTCAGTTCATTCATTAGAAGATTGAGACACAAAACCTGCCTAGACAAGTTCCTGTGTGACCTATTCAAGGAGGTCCTTCTCTGGCAGGGGGTTGGACCAGATGATATTTCAAGATCCCTTCCAAACCTTAAGATTCTGTGATTCTGTGATCACATTCCATTTCTACAAAACATTTCCATCCAGTAAGCCTCCAGCAAAGCAGATAACTTTTTATTATTAGCTCTACATGAATAACTTTGCATTTTAATCTAGTCCTGTGTCTCCTCCTACAGATATTTTAGTATTTAGTTCTGATGTCCTCCATCCTACCTTCCACATTCATAGCATTGGTAGACTTTCTCATTTCAGATCTAAAACTGTGAAAGATTGAAAACAATAAGCCAGATGAGTTCCAACATCATATTCTTAGGAACTTGACTAGGAACAGCCTTGATACTACTGTCTGAAAGGTCTGTATGCTGTTCTCCTTAAAAATGCATCTTTGCCAATTTTACAGTTTCTTTATGAATTCTAATATTTTTTTTTCTCAGATATCCTAACAGTATACTAAGTGCTACTATATCAAATATACATATCCAGTGACTAAATAGAAGATTCCACTACATTGGGGGGAAAAAGTTACGTTGAAGAAATACATGGATAAGGTAAAATCTCATTCTAAAGGAGAGAAGGAATAGTTGTCACATGTTTTCATATGTTTAAAAAAAACCTCAAAATGAAACTAAAACATCAAACTTGTTTGTGGGTGCTTAGATAATCAAGCAAACAAAAATATATCATTTTGATGCTGGAATAGTTAAGTACTATATGATATATGGGGATTCTGTGAAATCAAGGTGATCCTTTCTAGTACTCTATCTCTGGATAAATGTAGCTTTCTGAAAAACTTACCTTTTGAGCTGAGTTTTTCAATAAATTATGTGAGCCTATGGTCTTTCAATAAAATCCCAAGATGATTCTTTCACTAATTTCAGTGGAACCAAGATGAACTAGTAGTAATACGTAAGTCACTTTTTCAAAAAGTGTCCAAATCAAACCAGGTCTCTTGTCACAATAGGAGAGAGAGGAGTCAAGGAAAAGATTAATTTCCCCAGGCATTTAATGAAAAGACCAATTGACTTTTGGTTTGGTTTGAAGAGCTATAAAGCAGCTGTGATACAAAGAACAAAAAAGACATAGAAGTAGGTCATGACCTAACCAAGAATTTTCTACAATATGCAATAATTCCATAAATATTCTCTGAAGTCCTGTAGTCAGGATTGCTATGATGGGCCATGATAATACAATTTTCCCATAAGATCTTTTTACCAATTAATTATGTGACTCAGAATGCACTTTTCATATAATGTAGCGTATATGTTGTTTCCTATTATTTTCCATTACATTTCTGCCAACATAATGTACATATTTGTGTTTCATATATGACTATTTACATATATTGCATAGAGTTTGAAATGGATTATTAAAACATTCATGTATGTTGTAAAGTTTCTTTTGTACACAGCTCCATGAATTGCCAACGTTACCTAACTTTTAAGACATGAGTTTTTTTCCAGGTCAGGCTTTCTTCTGTAACTTTATATGTATATTTTCACAGAGAAACAAATGTTCTTGTATTCAGCCTAAATAAGAATTTTAGCAGGCATAAGTTTTGCTTATTCTTGTCAGAGCAAAATTAGATATTAATCCAGTGCCAAACAGGGTTTACAAGAATGTAATTCAGACACCAGATTGCAAAGTGCTTTTAAGTACTCCCGCACTATTTCCCTAAAGAGATTCATCTCTTAACACACTGATAGAAAAGAACTATAGAATGCACTGTGGAAATATGGAGACTATTTCTTCCCTGTTAATTTATTATGGTGAATTGACATAATGAAGGATGACAAATAGGTCTTATTTTTCATCCACACAAGGCTTCCCATTAAAATGTGCATGTTTTCTGTTTGAGTGTCAAGAGTAACACATTTAATTACACAAAAGCCATGCGTCATATGTTGTGAATAGAGCACAAGAGATGATGTACTGCGTACTGCTGATTAAAGTGTTAAAGGGATACTAGAGGTCTATATTTTAAAATTAAGCTTCTGCATTGTTTGAACTCATTATCAAAGACTTATTTGCTTCTGAAAGGTAACAGTTAAAAAAATTATATAGAGGCTTTTTCCTGAGCTTGTATTCTTACCTATAGGACTGGACAAATTAGAGATTACAAATTAGGGCTGAACAAATCAGAGATTACAAATTACAAGTTAGAAATTTGTATACTGAAATAACCATATCTAATATACAATAATAATATGCTCTGTGTAATATAATAGTATATAATGATGAACACTCTGTAGATGATATATATAGGCCATTCATTTTCCTTTAGATATACTTTTAAAATATGCACACTTTAATATATACACGAAAAAATATATCAATGCAAATCTTCTGCAAATTTGATGAAAAGTAGTATGGACATGAATTTAACCTCGTTCATTTTAATGCACTATGAAACTTCATAATTTACTATGTAATTTGCACAGAGCAAAGTGATAGCATAAAAGCAGTGCGATACTCATTATCATTGCTCATTCAGTAAAAATATCTTTATATATACCTTTTCCTTAATAAATTACAGTAAAAAATGTGTAATTTTTTAATATTTACAGTTAAAGATATTTGATATTTAGCATGAACAGAAAGCCTAATAGAAACAGAGTAAAATTTTAAGTAGGATTTCTATAGCTAAATATTGTTAATATTGGTAATTAAAGCATTTTAAAATTGGATTTTGTTAAATATGATACAATGTGAGGAAGTGAAAATTACCATACATAATGTAACAAAACTAGATCTCTGTGAGCTTTGAAATAAATGCAATGTTAAAAAAAAACCTAACTAAAAAAGTAAATTAAGTGTCCTCATTTGCAGTTTGTATACTTTCACGTGACGTTTCCATACATTTCCTTTTTCTTGTTTGCTTTTCTTTATATATCAAAGAATTAAAAAAAAAATGTTGGTTGTGTTCTTTGCTAAGCAAAGATTTTTTTTTTAAAGATACTGGGACTTCAAAGACCATGCCTGCTTGTGGGTTAATGCACTCACTGAACTCACTGAAGATCCACTGACTATCTTAGACCAGGATTTTTGTAGAGTGAAATTTTAGGAGTATATAATGAACACTATTGATCTATTTACTGGAAAATTTTTGCCCTAGATTCAGGAGTTCTTACACTTTCAGATTATTTCTGTATATTCCTTATGTTTTCCTTTTCCCACAAAAGGAGAAGCAGCTGTGTTGCAGAGAAAACATCACAAACATATGAGCACACTTTCATTGCTGCCTTAACCTAAACAGAACTTGTTCAGAGGTCTTCCTAACAGTCTAATTTGTACCTGAAGTCAGTTACTAGGACATTTTTCTTTTCCATGATTGTCTTTCCCTCTGCTTTGTCTGCTTTAGATTAAAGAATCTCAATAACTAACTTCATAAACTAGATAGCTTAAATGAATCTGAAGCTAACATCACAGCATTTGAAAGCAAGTGTTACTTTTGAACTTTCTGGGGTTTTTTGTTGCTCCTTGCATGCACAAGATTACATACAGCTTAGAGAATTACCTGCATGCCTGTGTTCCAAAGAGACAAACATCAGAAATATTTCATTTTAAATAATAAAATTACCTTATATCAAAGAATCAAGCTGTTCTAAAGCTTTACCATCCACCAAGAACCATTGGCACGAAGTTTAACACAGTGTGGCAGGTCTGCTAAGCAAAATAAGCAAACCTAATGGGACTAAAGTGACTATTTTCTTTCAGCAGTTATTTCTATTTCTTTGCAGAAACAAACCTGTTTTGTATTTTATTGTTCAGAGTCTTTTATTTAAAGTGCTTTGTCATGCATGTCTGGTCTAAGACTCTCTGAATGCCAACCCTTTGTAGTTCATAAACCTTTTGAATTTGTGTTAGAATTTTCTTTGAAGTCATTACAGATTGACACCTTTTGGTTTAATGCAATTTATTAATACAAATGCTTTAGATGAGAAGTTCTTACTCAGTTATTTTGTGTGTCCAGATCATCTTTTACTGCCCATATTTAGTGATTTTCACTAAATCTGGGTGTATTAGCTGAACGTATCACTGTGTAACAACAGGAGTCTATCTGAATGGCTTTAGCAATTTTGCTCTAAAATGCAGGGATCATGTTCATGCCGTGAAACCATTTACAGCATTTGAGGCCATGTCAGTGTCTGAAGGTCAGATAAATTGTTATTACAAACCCAAGGAGAATGGGGTAACCCAGTGTACCTACCTGAGTGGATCCAAACAGCCAAGGAGACAACAGGTAAGAGGGAAATAGTCAGTTAAGGATGACTCTGAATGAAGTTTCCTTATAAAAATGGTTGGTGACAACATCTCATGAACGGGGTGCTCTTCACCACATAAAATAATCCTGTTTTTGTTCAAAGATTTTGTGTATTACCTCATGCTTGTGAGGCTGAGGACAAACCTTGCCAGAACTGTGAGGAGCCGAGTGAGCTGAGGACTTGAACAGACATGAGGATGGTTATACAGCTCATCAAAGTACTGTTCAGCTGAGAGAGGCCGAGAGCACCTGAGAGAGAAATCCTCCATTTATGATCCATATAACAGAGGGGAAATTTTTGTACTCACCATTTCTTGACAAGTTAACAATTAGTCTTAAATGATTTTATTCTGTGTAATTAACACAAAGAATTAAGAGTATTAATTCAGCAGCATGTACTGCTACAGTAAGATATATTGAAAGTCACTGCTACCCTTAACACACAGCAAATACCTAACCTCACCTATCCATAAGTGCAACTGTTAGATCACACATATCAAAGTCATCTGTCAGCCTGAATGAAGAGCAGCAAAAATCTCTGTAAAATTTCAAGGTAGCTTACTTTTTGTTTCTGAATATTTCTTCATGGCTTTTAGAATCGGTCAATTTATTATATTTTGTGCCATATAATGCCCTTTTATGTGTATCTAACTTTGTATCTGTTCACTCCAATATTTAGTACCATCGTATGGAAGTATTACAGTAACACAACAATCAAAGCAGACAGCAATCTTTTGAAACATAGTGGCAGGCACAATGAATACTTATTTTTAATATTGAGGCACATATGTCTTCTTGAAATAATTATATACAGTTTTCTCCAAAGGATGTAATATGCTACTGAAATAAGTCCGCTATTTTTCGCGGCTTGTTTCCTTACGCTTTTGTCATTCTGCACTTGATTTAGAAAGAGATTCATGGAAAGTCATAATTATTTTAAGAAGGCAGCAGGGAAAGTGTTCTTTCACCATGTCTATAAATCTTTACTTATGCTCTACAGAGAACTCTGCTCCCTGTGTCTGCTTTAGCTATATAAGAAGAGTATATCATAATGCCTGGAGTTGTCAGAGCTTTAGGAATCTTTATAATATGATCACAAGTGGAGACAATTTCGTTATAATAGTCCTGGCAACAAAGAAAAAAGGATACCAATTCAACTGGCATGCTGACGTGATAGCAAGGATATGTTATTTCATAGAGTTAAAATACGTGTGGAATTGAAATGTGTGTATGTATGTGTGTTTGTATAGATGCATATGTATATATACACACAGATGTGAATACTTAGGAAGCTAGTAAATATGAGGATTAGAAAAGGAGATGACTAATGAAAATATGGAGTATTTTTGGGATAATATTTCTGGAGGAAAGCGGAATGTAAAAAATGCCCCCCTTAGAATGATAAATAACTGCCTTTCAGAAGAAGAAAACACTGTTTCTCGTGATGAAGTCCACAGCAGATACCAGCTGGGGCTATTGCTTTTCATTCTCCTAAATACACCTTTTCAAAAGACAATTTTCCTTTTCTTTTTCTTTTCTGCAAGGAACTATTCTTTTGTAAGGCTTACAGAGAAAAACTGCAGTTCTGGTGGTTAAACATGGACACATTTCCTGTGGAGGCCAGAGAATCTTTTTCACTGGAAATTTGAAGCGGTGGAGAGAAATTATCAGGAATTTTTTAGGTCCTTTTTTGGATAGCAATTAAGATAAATTTTTTATGATATTTCCACTTTTTTTTCTTTTAACTCCCTATGAGATCATACTAGTAAGCAATACCACCTGAAAGCTATTAATCTAAAACATTTTGTCTTAAGAGCATCACAATATATACTGCCTCTGTTTCTGTAAAGTAACATTTTGGTCATCTGTAAGGAATTAGATGTCCAAAAATGGATGTCTCAAGGACTTGTCTATAGTCCTAGTGGTTGCTCTATAAGATAGGTATGTTGCTCAGTAAAACCTGTATTCTGAGTGCATATTAATGGTATAAGGTGAAAATGAAATAAAAAGAACATGAAATATTCCAACTACTGGATTCTGACATTCAGATATTTCATTTTTATTTTTTAATCATTTTTTAAAATGGGAGTCTTTTTTTTTTTTTAAATCTAAAGGAAGTTGAGAAAGGTAACATTAAAGTCAGTCAGAAAAAAACAATTGCCAATGTATTTTTGTAGAGTTTCAGTTTATAATTTGCAGATATGTAAAAAAAAGTTCATATGTCTTAGTGGCTCCTTAAAGAAAACTTTATCCACTTCTATAGCAGATATCTAACGTACAGTTTTCTCATTTCTTTTCCTTCTTTTTCACTAGTGATATGTCTAAGAAAAATTAAGTTCTGTCACTCTTGTTTTTATTCTTCAAGTATCAAAAACATATGCAGTGTGTATATCTTTCCTGAATGAAAACTTTGTAATAAAAACTGTTTTATTTATACTGCAATAGAATCTATGAGCATTCTTTAATGTTGGTCCTTCGTAATGGCCTTGCAGCAGCAAAAAAAAAATTACATGTAGGAGATTTATTCTAGAGATTAAATATCAATATTTCTGTTACCACAATAAAATATAAACAAGTAATAATTTTACTGAAGTGTGATGTACTTGACAGTTTAGGAAATTTCATAGTCTTCTGGTTCTTAAAATACTATAGAATATTCAGTATTCCAACATGAAAATGTCCTCTTTGTAAATGGAAAAATAGCCTTTCTTTACAACAGGACTACACAATACAATCTATTTTGCAGACAAATTTTGTATACAATGATTTCTTGGTGCAAAGTATAACTGTACTGTCTATAATTTTCATGTACTTGAATTAAGAAAATATTATTACAACTAAAAAATATGAAATCTATATTTAATGTCATTGAGTGAAAAAAAGAATTTAATATTGCTATTTTTCCTCTTCTAAATTTCAGAAGTTTTCCAAAATCCTAGTAGAGAAAGAATCAGCCATTATGATCCTCCATTATTGTTTACCTTTGATGCATAAAAGACCAAATGCATTCTATCACATAAAATGCTTTTGCCCAATTCATACTTAATCCAGCTACTAGCAAGACAGAATTTGTCTCCAAAGACACCAATTAACTTACAGAAGAAAACTCAGAAAGACAGATAATTGATATCAGCATAGAACAGGACTTTTGAAAAAAAAAAAAAATTGTGAGAGCCCTTTTTATGTACTGGACTTTACTAAACAATTTTACTAATAATTTTTGTTTCTAATTATGTGAAAGAGATGTAGATGCCAATGGCTAGGGATGCTAGATTGAGACAAACATGATTACTACCAATTTGGGAGAACCTCCTTTTGGACAGCTGTTGCTACTCCTTACCAGACTAATTTGTATTACTGGTTCTGTAATCCTCCTCCTGTTATTGTTAATGACTTAGACAGAACTAGTCAATTTTGAGATTATGAAACTATCCTGGTTGTTGGTGTTAGAAATATTCTAGATGAATCTGGTCATTTTTTCCCATGTTCTTTAAAGAAAGATCTTGTGTTTCATTTAAACATTCCTTATATCAAACTTAGGTAGGTTCAGATATAAAGTTTTTTTGCTTTTTTTCTCTAAATTCCAGCCTCACATAGAACAGAATAAAAAGGAAATCTCATAGATCTAAGTATGTATATTGGTCCCCAATCTTAAGACTGAAATAACAGCTTGTATCAGTCTTCCCACTGCTGAAGAAAACAAGTCAAACCAATTCTTCTTCGTATTCTGATGTAGATGCCATTCTGGTTAGGATACAGGCCTTCTCAAACTCCAGATAAGATATGACATTATAGTTCAAAATTGGCACTGAGACAGATTACTTGCCAAAGTTAACAGAATTTGCATTTGTCTAAGGACTATATATGTCAAATGTGCAGGACTAAGATATTTCCATCTGCTCTCAATTCTTAGTACTCAGCTTCCAAAAAGAATCAAATTTTGCAATATATTTTCCTTGATATCTATGTGATTTTTTTTTAATTAAAAAAGTACAAACTGATTATATTTTGTATGCATGTGTCATTGAATACATAAACAGAAGAGAAAAAGCTTCAATTCAACCGTAACAGGCTTCCAAAGCAATTTCAGAGAAACAAACATCACATGTCATTCTTTTATTTTTCCTTTTTAGTGACATGCCAAGCTGTTCAAGTCTGGCTTTTCATTCTTCTAGTATTAAGATAGTTACTAAGTTAGCTAGCTCTCCCATATAGTTAGTTTAGGCAAGATTCATTGGTTCATTCAAAATAGAATCGACAACACATCAGAGAGAGGAAGACTGAGTTTCTAGTATGAAATATTGTCTACTTCCTCAAATTTTACCAGTCATGTCATGTTAAATGGAGTAATAGCACATTAACTGTGTAATGAGACGTGACTGCTAAAATGTAAAGGAGAACACATTTTCAGATTGGCTAGTCTTGCTGAAAGTGATAACTTGCATTTAATCTGCAGTGTTTGTAGATATTATGCAAACCAATCATTTGAGAATTCGAAGTCATTTGGAAATTGGAAGAAGTGTCAGATACATTATCAAATTCTCAAAACACTTATGTATCTTACTTTTTGTTTCCAGATAGAAGGAGGTTTTGAGAAACACAATTATAACGTTTTTATTTAATGCCTGATAGTGTTTCTTAGATTTTTCTTAGATATGTTTAGATAGTGTTTCAGGTGCTAGACTGTTTTACAGAGATGCAACTTTTTTGGTATTTAACAATGCTGTACTTAACAATGTTCATCGGAAATTATTTTCCTTGTTATGAGATGTTTAGTTGCAATTAAAATATTTCAGAGAAAGTCTTCTCGGGAATTTATCAGAAAAGACAAAGGCAGAAAATTTAATTTCAGTTTATTTTGAGTAAAGATCTGACCCTTGAGCTTCAAGGCATGAGGTGTGTTCTTTAACCACTGATTTGGCAGATATTTGGAAGGATGCTAGATGGTCTTCTCTGTTCCATGACAGGTTTCAAAAGGTTTTCTTTTCTCTCATTTTTCAACCACTAGTGAGCAAGAATACATTTCAGACCCCTGATGTTTTTCTATGTGCTATAACTCTGGTTTTCAATCATATGTTACGCAAATAAAACCAGCTGTTTCAAAATCTATTTCAAATATTTTGTCTTTGCTGTACTAGTACTTGTCACAGCAATTCTCTGAAGCACACAGAAAGCCTGTAAAACTTGATCGCATTCATAAATTTCATTTTGTATCTGCAAAGGAAGAACAAAATGGTTGACATCTCATAATGGACTCTCAAAAAGTAGGCACGGGACTTCTGTTTTGACTGTATTGAAAAACACTGACATAATAAATGATGAAAATAACCACAGCAGTGGGAACATGAGATTAATTTGATCAGTAGAAAGAACATTAAAAAGGGGAAAATTGCATATATGGAGATGCGTATCTAGAGAAAGTCAGGAGATGCAAACTTCTAATGCTATCAAATCAATCTCCTCATTATGTCTCTTATATTTAGAATATTTAGAAAGTGATTCTACTTTCAAGCACTCCAGATTATTCAGAGTGCTTCCATTTTACTAATATATCTGTGCTAGGAAAACTTAGCTTCCTCTGAAATTACTAGGATATTCAATCTCATAAACAGCAACTCAGAACAGGAAAAAAAAAGCAAGAAAAAAAGAGATTGATTTTGCAACATGGATTGAAGATGAACATTTAGAAGGAAAACAGAATAAACTGAGTATATAAACTGGTTTGTGTGTAGGGTTTTTTTGTGAGTTTCTCATTTATTATTACTGTGCAATTACAGTCTTATATATCTATACTAACTATAATTTAGCATCAGTGCAGATGACTTGCCAATACTTGGCTTCCTCTGAGCAGAAAATGCCAAACTGCAGAGTTGAATTATATTATCAAGCAATGTACAAATTTTTAGCTGTTCTGTCTTTATTCTCATCTTGGGAATCACATTGCTAAGTCCTCACATGGTATCTTTAAAGAGCACCCCTTTATAACTACATTTTTTCCTACGTATACTTTTTTTTTCAAATAAAAGATGTCTGCTTAACTTATATTCTTAATAGCAATGAAATCCTTTGGGTTCTTTTTAGATCAAATCTAAGCACTAAATTCTCTCATCTGCTCTGCTGTATAGATCTTTTATTCGAAAGGTAAAAAATCTCTTTTATATTTGCAGTTGTGGTTGCAGAGTGAGATGCTGATGTCTTTACATTGGCAAAATGACCAAGTTTTATACTTGCAGTTGAAGTCACAGTCATACAGGCAAAAAAGAAGACGAAAAATTAATGTGTGGTTTCTTTGGATCTTGTGTGAAAATCTTCACTTACAGACCTCTTACAATTTTATTCATAGAATAGATCTTTCTTCAAGTTCTGGTACTATATTTTTTTCTTTTTGTGAGGCTTTTGCAACTCACAAGTAGAAGCCTTGCACTGAAAACAGATCCAGAAGCAGGATTGCCATCAGATCATGTTTAGGACACAGATACTGTAGTTGTAAAGACAATTTTATTGTAAAAAGATCAAGAAGACTACATGCTTGGCCTTAATTCCAGAAAGACAATTTATTTAAAACTTCTCAACACAGATTTCATCATGGAAGGCATTTAAATATACAAAAGCAGAATTTAGAACTGTGTTGTAAGGGCAGCTCATTAAAGTCAAGATGGAAACCCATTATGGACCCTATCTGAAAGCTATTTATTGACTTATGATGCTGACCAGAAATTGGGTAACTATGATGTCTACGCTAAGTCAGAGCTAGAGATAGCTGTTATTGATGTAAAAGAAAATAAAGAAAAAAAAAGCAGGAAAGAGTAAGAGTCATTAATTTACTAAGCTATGCAATTGCAGGATCTCTTTTCCATCTAAAATATCATTGTTGTTATTATTATTGCTATTATTTATGCAGATAGGTGCACATACATTTTAGTTTCTATTGTAAGGGTATTGTAGAACTCTATCATAGGACTACTAATGGAATATGCAGTGATGTTTGTAAGGGTGCAGTATTTTACAAATCAGTATGTAATATACAGATAGAGAGTATTTCTCACTGCAGGCAATAAAATAAAACAAAGACAAATTTAAAAAACCTAGGCTACATAATTGAAGTTCCTCTTCATTATTCTGACATTAGTTAGCCTCAGGCTTTAGAATCTGCTCAATTGTAATGAATCATTAAGATTTTAGTTGGACCAAGGAGAAGATAACACCTCATTGTACTTTATTGTTTGCAAGATTTTAACAAAATAACATCTGCTATCTTAGATTGTAGATGATTTAATTTTTAAACACTTGTTCCCAACCTTTAATTTTCTGCAAAACAACCACATAAATTATTAATTCATCTATATTTCCTCAAGGCGAGCTAGATTTAAGGTTCTTCATAAATATTTAAGAATTCTACTGCAAAATAAACAAAAACTTTCACAACTTTTAATTGCAAGTCCCAAATACCAGCAACAGCATCATCAGTACAAGTAAAGAGACAGATTTCAGGTAGAAGCACATTTTTGTGAAAGGATCAAGTCTTTTTGACTTGTGGAGATTCATTGTGCTTTGCCCCAACTTTGCAAAACATGCATTTCATTAGCAATAAACACCAGAAAAAAAGGGACAGTGCTCAAATCTAATCCAGTTTTGAAAGACTCTTTACTGGTTCCCAGGACCACAAAGGGCAATATGGATGTAGACTTGTGTATATGCTTTCTCAAGGAATACATCTGTTATTAATACAGTGTGCTTTCCAGGCCCAAATCTGAGCTGTTCTTTAATTCTGGCACTGGATCTGGCAATTAAAGGAAGTCTCAAGCTTCAGGGCTCTCCTAAAATAATCCTAGCTGCCAACTTCTGCCCTTTTGCCAAAGGATTTGTTCTAATAACTATAGATGACTGCATTCGCTTATAACTCACACTCCTACCAAAACAGCCCTCACAGCCCTCACTGTTTTGTTCTACAAGACAGGACATCTCCACGAACCTTTTAGAGTGGTGCAGAGATGATAGCAAAATTGTAACCTTTTTAAATAAAGTATTACATTTTTTTGCAAAAAGTATGCTTTTCCACAAAATCTGGCAAATCTTTTCCCCATATTGCATATGAGGAAAATATTTTAAAAACATATTTCAATGTTTTCATGGTTCAGTATTGTTTTCAGATATATGTAACATTTTGAGAATATTTATTAGTTGAATTTAAGTATTTAGACATAAAAGCAATCTTTAGCAACATTTTTTTTATCCTCTAATATAAAATCAATCAATTGATTTTGAAGGCTCATGGCTTACTTTATTTAAGAAATAATTTTACAGAGACAGTAACTAAATAAAACAAATGAAAGAAAAGATTCTTCCACATAATGCAAAAACTCAGTGTCAGCATTTTCAGTTTGCAACTAGAAATGTAATAAAATTATTTCCCTAAAAGGTAAACTTTGATAAAAATCTAAGTCTATGTAAAAGTAGAGAAATGAAAATACCATGCACAGTATGGAATATCTTCAGCTGTAACCATTTATTCTCTTTACTTTTTCTCGCAGTCCCATGCAGAGCATTTTTGCTGTTGTTCCTCATAGGTGTGTACTCACTGGGTCTGACCACACTCTTATCGTTCCAGTAGTGTCCAGAACTAATTCCAAGTATACAAAATACAGAGATGTAAGAGTGGAGTAAGGGAAATTTGAAACAGACGCATGAAAGTATTCCTTGCCATATGGGTATTGATTTCTCCCCCTCAGGCTGAATATAATTGCCTGCTCTAATTTACCATTGATCTACCTACCAAGTTTCTTAAAGCACTGCACAGGCATCAATTAAATCGTTCCTGATACCACCTTGGTGAAGTAGGATAGGTGTAATTATTCAGACTTAGAAGACAAGATGGTGAGGAGGGAAAAGTGATTTGTCCTGAGTTATGAAGTGAAAGAAGCCGGTATTAAAGCATGAGACAATTATATCATGCCATGTGCCCATTATCAGATCATTCAGTTTTTCTAAAGGCAAGATATTTGCTCATCTAATGATTTGGGATTCCAGTGAAACACCTTAGGTTAGATAATGAGTGTACTGGGACTGCTGCTGATCATATCAGATGTGCCTATTGTCTTGACTTCTCTCCTTTCTGGAGTTTTTACACTGTCTTATTTTCTGTCTTTTTCTTCAATCTACTCTGCTTAAAAAGCTGTAAAAGTCTTTTATTTCATATGCTTCAGCTGTTGACTCTTGATTGTTGGTTTGTTCTCTGTTAATAACTTTTATGTATTACTGCATGCAGGAAATAACACCTCTTCCTGCCAAGGACAACAAACATGGTTTTGCTACTCTGCTTCTTAGTGTTGTTTTGTAGTTCAACACAAATCAGCTAGGATGCTAATGAGGAGAAAGAGGGACAAACTATTTCATATACACATCTGAGTTCTAGCATATTTACTGTGAAAGCCCAATGGTAAAGCAACACATTGCTTAGGTAATTCTTTGAAGCACATAGTAGCAACAAAGTCAAACTGGACATCAGATTGAATTTAGCCACCTTCTCTGTACAATATAAAACTTGTTGTCAATGAAGAACAAAATACAAACAGAAATCTCCACATAGCCCACTACAACAAGGCTTGTAACTTGCATATTGACAAACATATATGTTCAAATGTAAGGTGGTTTTGAGCTTTAACATGATGATCCTTCTTTATCTGAGAGAAAAAGAAAAATCATATTGGTATTGGAATACTGTACAAACTTTGTCAGCTGTGCTATGCTGCCCAATGCTTACACAGAGAAACCACAGGAAGGTCAATAATACAGTACTTATTATCTCACCTCACTTTCTTACACTGCTTGTCTTGAACAAGATATGTCCTTACATTTTTGGCCAAGAATTTCCTATTTCAAAGAATTCCCTCTGTTCTGCATTTAGGGCCCTGAATTAGCTTAAAACATAGCCTAGTCATATAGTCTTCTTTTAAATGAATTTGAGGAATTTTTTATGCCAGACCGAGGCTTTCCCTTGAAAGTAATGTTCCTTTGTTCTAAGAGGTCCAGGACAAAAGTTTTAACTCTCAAAACTGTATTCACAAATATATGATTGCTGTACATTTCATATTGGAACAATGATATATTCTACTGTAAAACATTTGGACTCTAATTCTTCGAAGTGATGTGCCTTACGGCAAACTGTCCTGCTTACCTACTATTAGTCTATATGTGCAGCCTGACAAAACCACATTATGCCAGAAATATCGTTATTTTTATATGTTTACCCACATTACAACACAGAGAATCATGTCTAACACTAAACAGAGAAAATATAAGCCTAACACAAACTGTCAGCATCTACTGCATTTTAAGCCCTCCTGGAAGTACATTTGAGTCTCAATAAGCACAATTACTACAAAGCTCCAATGTGAAGCACTTCCTTGTGGAGCCCTTTATAGGAACAAATGCTGCTTTTTCACAGCTCCATCATCACCCCAAAAGAGAAGATTTCCCAACTGCATGCTGACCTCCTTGTCTACGTTGCAACTGTCTGTTCCCTTCCCCAGGCATGGGAAGCTAGTATTACTCTTCCACAGATGCTGCAGTCCCATCTGCCCTGAAACCTATGGTACAACTAACGTCTACACTAAGTGGAGTAGGATAATCAATATTGCGCATCAGTTTGTTGTATGTAAATATTACTTACAGTGTCATTTTTTTTTCCCCTCAAGTACCAGCGAGGTTTGCGGATTAGCGGTACTCAAGTGGCACGCTCTGTTTATATGGTATTTAAAAAGGACTCTGTGCCTACAAGTGCAATTAAGAAAGAAGTTGAGATAATTGCTATTATTAATTTTACATTTTTTAGAAAGAAATGGTTAAGTTTCACTTATATATGTATATCTATCCAAACATAAAAAGGGAAGAACAAGTAACTAAAATGTAGCAAGTACATTGTCACAATACCAGCAAAGAATCTTCAGCTTTATGATGTTGTCCAGGAGGTAAGGCAGATAATAGCTTTCTGTGATAAAAGTTTCCCAATCAAAGAAAAACATTTAACAGCAGCAATACCTGAAGCCCATACTGTGCAACTTTAAGAATCACCTGAGCTGGGGAATAGTTGGATATATTTATAGGGGCTTTTTGATAACCCCAGGACATAATGTGTACTCTGATCATTTACAAGAAATAGGAGTGCTTTTCATATGTATGACCTACTATGCATTTTAACCGGGAAAGGCAAAGTACTTATCAAGCTAACACTGACAGGTGGCAGAGCAACTTGAATAGTAGAAGGTAGAAATTCTCAGCCAGTGGGTGGCAAGAGAAAATGGAATAATGCTGACTGGTGTAAGCTGATACATCTCTAACTACAATCTCCTGGTTGTACAAAATAGGACACTAAAAGAGACCTGGTCTGCCAGTGCTGCTAATTCTTATCTTACCCCCATTGGAGTTCCTTGATTTTCCTTACAGTGTTCTTTCACACTGAATGCTTTGTGCAGCAACATTCAGGATTACTTTGAGGTGAAATGACTGAGAATAGCAAGTCTCTATCTTGTTTGATTACAAAGGAACAATTACTAGATTGTGAATCATTTGGCCCCTACTAATGTGTTTAAATGAAGACACATTTATCAGGCATCCTGAGTCATGTTTTCCATCATTTTCCTTTTGTCATTTTTTTTTGTTTTACAGTCTCTGTGACCTGAATAAGTTAAAAAATCATCAAGTACAATACATTATCCTTAGTTTATTAATTTTAAAGTAAGTTCTCTTTCTTATATCTTTTCACCACTAAACAAAACTGGAAGCCCAGTTAGACTTGGATCTGAGGTTTTTATATGATCTTAGTTTGATTTTGGAGAGGAGGCAAGTATTTGACGGGTATAAAGAGATGGCTCTTCCTAAATAGTCTTTCCTTCAATCTTACTACTGTGTTATGAAAATGTTTCACTAAGATTGCTTGCAAATATCGACAGCACGTTTTATCTGCTTTGGACTCTATTTCTAAATACAAATAGTCAAAAGCTCAACACCACTCCCTCCACCCATCACTTTTGCCAGTTGTTTCAGATTAATAGCTCTTATATTTTGATGTGAACCACAGCACCTCCTAGCCACCTGAGAAAACAGGTAAATTTGATCCTTATATGTCTCTAAATTAATCAATAGTACCTTAGCACTAGGCTAGCATCAGTGTCAACTAAATAAAGGAAGTCAGATTTAAAGTTGCTTTTAACTTCATAAACACACAGACATATGCACAAATGCACTATAAATACAGGCATCTCTCAGCAGACATATATGATTGCCAGCACTAATCGCCTCTCAAGAAACTAAAATTGCTTAAAAAATGTCTCTGTATTATCTGATAATGGATGGGGTTTGCTGCAGTTTGTATTAAGTGTGTGTTAATCTCTTACAAAACAATGTTTTACCAAGTCTCAAGGTTGGCTGTAGGACACACGATTTTAGCTAATATCACACAGGAGATCAGTTATTTCCCATTGTGATTCCCAATTGGCATCTTGCAGTGAGCTTGTTTACTGCTGCACAGCAGAATGGATTGTCTGTCTTTAAGTACAAAAAAGCTGCATAAAAATAGTGTTAAGTCTCTGGCTTAAGCTGACAAATTCTAGGGAAGTCTAAATTAAAGATGAAGTATCAGAAAAGCACTTGTTATATGCAGTAACACTACCTTGGAATGGGAAAGCAGGGCAGGCAATAGATTTTTTTTTTCTATCAATTACCATGACAGTCTTTATCTTGGATTCAGAATAGTAAGAGCTTTTAAAAGGTCCTTATTTTCCCCTTAAAGATTTGAAGAAAACATTGTAAGTGAGCAAGTACTTGTAGGGCAGCTTTTGGTTCAATTACAATTTTAAATGGTTGAGTTATAAAAATAACAGTATTTGTAATGTAGATGTTGACTGAGCAACCAGGTACTGCATTTATAGTATTGTCAAGACAATAAAATCTGTTCTTCAGGAGAACAGCAAATTTTCTTGACTTGAGGGGTATTGTATTAACTGGTTAAAAGGCACCGATCTGATATAATTATCCACAAGTAGTATTAAAACTCCAAAGTGATGAAACTTTTCCTTTCTCTGTGTCAACTGGATCTGAAAAAGACATCCAGAGGGACAAATAACATGTAGACATAAAATTAAAAAGCAAGCATGCCAAAACAAACATGAGAAAACAAATGTATTCTGGTTGCTGAGATAAGATGAAAATAAAAGAATAGATGGATAGATGACAGGAAAAATGTATTCTTCCAGAGGGCTGGAATACACCAAAGGAAGGTGGTAAGACTCTGGAAGAAAACAGAAAAAGAGATCTCAAAAAGAGCTAAGTACTTAATTGAGAGGATAAAGGAGGCTAGTGTTTTTTGGCTAAACTATACACATAGGAGAAGAATTAAAAAATAAAATTTTATTTCAGAGCAATATTATGCATTTTATCACACTCTTGCAAGTTGTAGTGGTTTTTTGTGTCCCCAGTTTTGGCGGTGGGAGGCTACAGAGGTGGCTTCTTTAAACAAAGAGCTGCCAGAAGTTTCCTCTAAATCTCCCAAGGCCAGTAACAGTTGGCTCTAAGATGGACCTGCTACTGAGCAAAGCCTAGCCAATTAGTGATTGAGGTAATACCTCTGTGATTAATGTATTGCAGAAGGGGAAGAAGTTGCTATGCAAATGGCAAACTGCAGCAGAAGGGAGTGAGGATGTTAGAATAACATCTCCACAGACACCAAGGTGAGTGGAGAAGGAGGGGGAGCAGGTGCCCAGGCACCTTCCCTTGTGACACATTCCCTTGTGACCTGTGGTGCTGCCCATGGTGAGGCAGCTGTGCCCCTGCAGTCCATGGAAGCCACCAGGGAGCAGAGATCCTCTCGTAGCTCATGGAGGACCCCACACCAGAGCAGGTGGATGCCTGAAGGAGGCTGCAACTCTGTGGGAAACCTGTGCTGGAGTAAGTTCCTGGCAGGACCTGGGAACCCATGGAGAAAAAAGCACATGATGGATCAGGTTTGCTGTCAGGACTTGTTATCCCACAGGTGACTCACGTTGGAGCAGTCTTTTTCTGAAGGATTGTTTTCACTGTGGATAAGACCCACATTGGGGCAGTTTGTGAAGAACTTCCTACTTTGTGGAAAGGACCACATTGGAGCACTTTATGAAGAACTGGAGCCCATGGGAAGGACTCAGGTTGAAGAAGTTCATGAGGGACTGGCTCCCATTGCAGTGAGCCCACACTGTAGCAGTGGGAAGTGTTAGCAGGTCTCTCCCTGAGAAGAAGTGGCAGCAAAATCCATCTCGAATGAACTGACCATAGCCCTCATCCCCCATCCCCTGCCCTGCTGAGGGGGAAAGAACAAGAGTCCCAGGATAAGGAGGGGTGGAAGGAGATGTTTTAAGATTCAGTCTTATTTCTCATCTCCCTGTTTTGTTTTCATTGTTCATTAATAAATCAAACCATTTCTTCCCAAGTTGAGTCTGTTTTCCCTGTGATGGTGTGGTGGTTTAGGCCCATTCAGGGAACAAAAGACCACGATTAGCCTCAAGTACCGAAGACTAAAGGATTGCTAAAGGGCAGGGAGGGCTTAATTGCCGCTTAAGGTGCAGGACAAAACAGACCAGGCTACTCGGCTTGGGGAAGAAAAACCAGAAAACAATTTAATACCAACTAAAACACAAAACCCCAAAAACCAGAACCAAAACAAAACCA
>WBNH01006826.1:0-107150 GCA_013401255.1 Urocolius indicus | reverse complement strand
AAATAGTGATCGCAGAGGCGCCAGATTGGCCCAGCCAGGCCGGGGGGTGGGTCTGAACCCAGGAGTCGGGGGAGAGTCTAAAAAACTTTTACCGGGTCTTCACTGCAACCCACTCCCCCTGTTACTAAGCAAAAGCAACTCCTTGCTAAACCATGACAGATGGTAATTGCTGAGTGATCTCTATGTCCTTATCTCCACTCATGAGCCCTGTGTTATATTTCTTTCTCCCTTGTCCAGTTGAAGACAAGGAGTGATAGAATAATTTAGTGGGCACCTGGCATCAAGACAGGGTTAAATTACTATAGAAGCGAACAACAAATAAAGAATAAATTCATGAGAATTCATATCTCTCCAAACTCTTGGATTCATAGCATGATTTCACTAACATAACCATGCTTATCCCACTAGCTACATCTCCCAGTACTGTTTCTAGGCATACAGATACCTATGTTTGTGCAGCCAACATGAAGAATAATCTTTGTACTCTCATCCAATTATTAAAAAAAAAGTGGACAAGCTTATTCTAAACTCAAGAACACATGGATTGATAAGAGGAAGGATTTGTAGAAGTGACATTTCTACCAGTTACTTTTACAAGCTCACATGAGATCATCTAGCATGGATCACTTAAGTCGAGAGAGTTACTTCGACTTTGTGTATGGACAGTCGAAAAAAATTCCACCTCTAGGCCACTAGTGTTCTCATTCCTTTGTGGAAATATCTTTCTCTGGTGGCAACTGTGCTCCTAAAATAGACATAATTGGCAATGTAAGGTGAAGGGATTTAAATCAGTGCTCTAAATTTAGCTAATTGTACTTGCTCTGTGTCACCATGTTTATTCAGTACTTCAGTAAGATTTTCTCTGCACAGGGACTCTTCCCAATAAAAATCTATCCTTGAGAAGCTGCATACTTCTGCATAGGTTCTGCATGGAGTAGTTGCTATTTTTTTCAGCAAAGAAGTGGGATGCAGCTTTAGAGAACAAAGTTTGGCTTCTATTTTCAAAGCCTGAGGCTCTGGTCTGCAGTCAAAGCCAAGCTCTTGCTGCTTGAGTTGTGCAGTGTTTAAATAAAAGTAATCTCAGTGTTAAATTCAAGCTCTCCCTGCCATAGCAATGAAAGTAACATACTGTTCCTGGGAAGTGCCTGTAGGGATGGAGCCATGCTGCTGGAAGCAGGTGTGTGCATACAAATAGCAAGCAAGGAGAAAGGAGCCCTTGGAGAGAACTGGACTCTGTGGTTCCTGGACTTTATGAGGTTCAGCAGTTCAGTTGTTGTTGCAGCAGTGGACGGCAGGACAAAACCACCTCCTTCCATATATAGGTACTATGAGACCACTAAGAATTTTTCTTTGTATCTTCTGTCTAATTTTGCATAGGAATCTTTAAGCTTTAACTGCTATCACTGAACTAATATGACCCAATTTCATATTTATTTATGGATAGGTATTGCATATTGCTTTTATTGAAATGAATAAACCCACGTAATAAGAATTTTAAGTACTTGAAGAGCACAGCTGTACATGTCTGTCAAAATATAAGAAAAGTAATTACATTGTAAGTACATCCTAGAATCAGTGTACTTAGCATTAAAAAAAAAAAAAAAGTGGGGATGGGGGGAAAAAAAAAAGCAACTCTCTGTGTCAAGGCCCTGAGGCACTAATAGGCCTGACCAGGACCACCTGGAACCCTCTCCCACATTCTACATATGGACCTGGCTGCCTCACTTCGATTCATCCTGCAGTTGTTGCTGAATTGTGGTTTAGGTGTATCTGTACCTGTCCTCAGCTGATGCTGGCTGAATTTTCTGGGTTGAGTTGACCTTGAACCTGTTTCAAAATCTCATGTTTTCTCATTTTCACTGGAATATTGGTAGGATCCACAGCTATGACCACCCTGTCCTGCTTGCCTGCTTAAGTGGTCCAATGTGGTACCTGTCAGTGAGGACATGGTCGTCTCTGCAGTTACTCTCAGCTCCTGCATTTCCTCCTTCACAGAGCAGCTCCTGCTGCTCCCTGACAACCCCACTCTTTACAAAATTTTTATTAATATAAATGATGTACAAGGTAGAACACTCATAGAGATGAATATATGGGCTGCTCTCTTACTAGAAGAGTAATGTAGAAGTAAAACTCTGTTCTGAATTACTGAAAAAAGTAGTAGTTTTTTACAGTGCTGGTTATTTATCTGCACTTCAGTTTTGAAAGATGCTTCTATACAGTACCATAGAGTTTACCATAAAATTTATCTGGGGAGTTCTACTAAAAATATTTTCAAAGCTTTATTTGCCATTTTAAAACTCATGGTTCACGATTCTCTTTCTTTTTAGTAAACAATAGAACTTATTAAGCAAGACATTGTTTTCTGCTCATAGATGTCTACTCTATGAGGAATAATTAGGAATATAAAATTAAAATGTTCTCTGATGCCCTTTTATTCCTTTCCATCAACCAAGAGAAAAGGCGTTATTTTGGCTTTCTAGCCCTTACATTTTGTTTTTCTTCTAGCATTAACTGAATTGACAATCTACACCATGTTTTTACAAGCGAGTGATGCTGTTAATAGTCTTGCACTAAATCTTTTCTTGGCATGAGAGAGGGGGGTGGTTGTTGGAGTCTGGTTATAGCTGTCTGATCGTGAAGGCCAGCCTTAGTACTAGGCAGTCCTAACTTTCACATGTATCAGTGAGACCTTTACAGCAGAGGAAGGCTGGTGTAGTGTGACAGTGTGTTCTCATATGAGAGAGTGCTTATGGAGGATGTGATGTCTGGAGATCAGCAGAAGCTCAGATGCATTGTCTCCAATGGTCGGACATAAAGATCCCTCAGGTCTGCCAACTATTTGAAGCAGAAGTGTGGCATAGGTATCTAGTCTTCTATCTATAAATAATTCCCTTGCCACCATTTATAAAGACTCTGCTTAGACTTTGAAACACCTGGAGAGTAATGTGTTTTAGTGTAGTCTTTTAAAAAACAAAGAAGAAGATAAGGGCATCAGTATATCTGATTTCATGGTATAGACAATGCAGAGGAAATCCATTTAAACCCTGTTACTGATTTTTTTACACCTTTTAAAAGAGTTTTCAATAGATTCTTTGATGTGGAATAAACTTCCTAAGTAAGAAATATTTTTTTTGAAGCCAGCAGCAATGATTAAGTCAGAGTACAAGGAATAAAACACAAGCAAAATGTCCATGTAGTTGAACCAAACTCATGGACTATAATGTGTGTATTTTTAAGTCAAATTTATTTAATACAATGTCCTTAACCTCTTAGAACTAAAATTGCATTATTAGTAACATGGATTTCCTAGCTGAAGGGACTAGATTAGTGCTATCTTAATTTGGGGTCTTTGGGGCTTAAGTTGTCATGGGATAAGTAATACGATAACATGCTTACCTCAGTGCCATCTGTTAAACTTTGACTTTTAGCTTTGCAATTTCAGTATTTGTGTTTGTATTCAATATTCATTTTCTCATTCTTGTGTGGAAACCCTCTCCCAATATTTCTTTTCAGATGTTTCTAGATGGTTTATAATCTTAACATGCACAGAGAACATTCTTCCAATCACTCATTGCATCCCAAAATAAAGACAAGGATTGCTACACGTACAGTTAGTTTATTAAAGACTTAATTTAGAAGTTCAAAGTTTTGGTGCACTTAAATATATATCATTAAAGCTCTTACATGCAACATCTGCTTACATCCTATAATGTCATCCTATTGTAAGTGAACATTTAATCCTAACTCACTATGCCTCTCCAAGCAAGCTGCAACTCCAAAACCTAGGAAGGAAATTTGCTTCTGTTCACAGAGATTGATGCAATCTGTAATTAGAACCCCATACTCTTCCCAGCTGCTGTTGCTGGCACAGTTGCATTTGAGAAGGATGTAATATATGTTCCATTGCAGCACTTCCTACTCTTTTCAGTCAAATGTACAAGATCGCTAGTTTGAAATTCTCTCGTGCCACTCACCATTATTTTCAGTTTGACTTTGCACAGAGATAAAAGAAGCTAGCATTAGGTATTAGTGCCATGCTAGCATCTAGTACAGAAGTAGATTGTTAACTGAAGAAGAGAGACAGCTGAAGATAAGTAAAAATGCCTTAAATATGTAGTATTAGTATAACTTAGAAACATATTTGCATATGTCTAAGTTATACCTCTAAACCTACAGTATACAACTGTTAATACAGAATGAGGGGCTGTAATTCTAGGTAGCAGTACCTCTGAGAGGTGATTATAGCAGTGTCATGGTTTGGCCCAGCTAGCAAAGAAGCATCACGACAGTCTCTTGCTCAGTGCCCCCATTCACCCCCACCCTCGTTAGGATGGCAAAGGGCCTAGCAAAATGGGGTGAAAAAAAAACACCAAGGTTGTTGTGGACTGAGACAAGGGAGGGCTCGCTGCCGATTAAAGTTCTGGGTGAAACAAATTCATGTACTCGACTTAGAGAGGAAAGTAGGAAAGTTTATTCTACTACCTACAAGAAACAGAACAGAACAAAAAGAGAGTAAGATGATTGAGAAAATTACAACCAGCACTTTGAGATCTCCCTCCTCCATCCCTCTTTTCTTCCCAGGCCCATTTCGCTGCTCCCGATATCTCTACCTCCTTCCCACTCAACAGCGCAGGGGGTAGGGAATGGGGATGTGGTCAGTCTCTCACAGGTGGGCTCTGCTGCTTCTCTCTTCTCAGATGAGGACAACTCCTGGCATTCTTCCCCTGCTCTGATATGGGGTCCCTCACACAGGACACAGTCCTTAACAAACTTCTCTGATGTGGGCTGTCCCTAGCAGCTGAGACTTCTGCCAATAGAGAGTCCCTCACACGGGACACAATCCTTAATGAATATCTCTGGCATGGGTTCTTCCCAACAGTTGCAGCTTCTGCAGATACAGGATCCCTCCCTCAGGACATGGACTCTTCTGGCCATAATTTTAATGATCTTCTTTGTTGTGGGTTCCGCCCCACAGTTACAGCTTCTGTGAATATGAGATGTCTTTAACGGAGAGAATGACTGCCCCTGGCACAGGATCTTTAACACAGGGAGTCACTGCCCCTGATGTGGGGTTTTCATGACATGTAGCCAAATCTCAGCTTCACCAGTCCTCTGCACAGGATGCAGGGGAGTCTCTGCTCCAGCACATCTCCTCCTCTCTTTCCTCAATGACCTTGGCATCTGCATGGTTGTTTCTCTCTCCTCACTCCTTGCACTATTACCAGTCAGAAAAGAAGAAGGGATAGAAGATGGAAGAAACAGGAAGAACCCTCCTCTTCTGTCTTCTTCTTAAAAAGTGGAGGTGTCTAATTGGCTCAGCCTCAGCAGTGGGTCTGGCTCAGAGCTGGGGAGAGTTTTGAGCAACTTCATACAAGAGCTATCTTGACAGCCACTTCTCCATTACCAGAAATGGCTATCATGTCAAATCATGACAAGCAGATAAGAAACTGTCCAGTGTGATGTTATAACAAAAGGGCAAACCAAAATTTATAATTATAGATAAGGAAGCAGTAACTCATATTTAGGATATCTTTGGGTATTTCTGCATCTGAATATGGCTTAAATCATATTGTTTACTGCAAACCACTCATTTATTCTTGTTTCTAAATCTGTTAAAAATTGTGGAAGAAAAAGTGTCATATTTTGTGTCTCATACAGAGACATCACTTTAAACTAGAGAAAGGGAATTTCTAATTAACTACAACTAGATCAAGATTTATGAAGATAAAAAAAAATCTGGTTTGTTTTTTAGAAGAAAAACTGAGAAATTATGTATTTCCATTAATAAGTTTCTGACGAAAATAATGGGTGGTGAGAAGATAGAACTTATCAATGAGAAGAAGGACAACAGACAATTTCTAGAAACATAAATCAAGCACATTCAAATGTTTGAAATCCACAAATTTTTAATTAATATTTTCTCACAGATTTTAATCTCTGGGATGACTTTTTGAAAGATACATTTTAGCCAGAAGCAGGGTAGTGGATACAATAGAAAGCTAAATGGATGAAATTTAATATGAAGGAATTCAGACTAGAAGATGTAATGATTCCTATTAACCATAAAAGTCTGTAAAGCCAACTAAAAGACTTCAATTGACCTCAGTAGAGTTTTTTTTTCCTGTAAAGATAGTTAAGAGCATTAGCCTTCGTAGGCAACACAACAATTATTTAATTATTTTTTGTTCTCAATAAGCTCCCCAGAAGAATCACATTCTACTAGGATTAACCACATTTATTTTTTAGTGAAGACATAACAGGCTTCACACAGAGGGATAAAAGAGATATTGAACTGTATATACACAAGTGAATTACAGTATCTGGTATCAAATCAATGGACTATCTCTAGTATATCTAGGTAGAAATGACCTGATGGCCTTCAACTGTATGTAACAAGTTAGAAATACATCTATATTCTACTGCCAAAAAGGAGAGATTTTTTTTCCGGATGTGTTACCTAAACAGAGTGATTGGATTTAGTTGCCGGTGCAGGATTTCTTGTTTAAACTGTTTTGAAAGCAGTCCTGCATGATCGCACACCTGTGAGGGAGGTGTAATATTTTCCCTATCAAAAGAGCTGAGAGGGCAAAGCCTTGAATACTTTTTCTTGTCAGCTGATATGAGGAACATGAGTTAATTAAATAGGTTTTGAGATTGTTTCAGTAAATGGCTTGCTAAGATAGGTTTCCTCCCTTCTACAATATGGAAAATTGGAACAGATACAAGATTCTGTAATTGTTTGAGAGGTTTTGTTTTTTTTTTCACTGGAGCCCATATCTGCATATAGACGTTGTTACTGCCGAATGTAGACCTGGAAACAATCCACAGATCATTGGTCATAATGACATTAAAGAAAACAAGGGTACAAAACGGTTTCCAATTGCTCTTACTTCCCTTTTTTCTCTCTCCAAAAAGTACTCCTGTATAATGTTGCATTAAGGAGCATAAATTGGATGGACTCTGTTCCCTGTTACATCCATACGGCCCCCTTGCCATCTATGAGATGGTCCACATGGGTATTGCAGAATTTACTTCCACATATTTCGCAATTAGTTTCAAGTGATTCTTTAAACATGTGGTTCAAATTCTGTGGGGAATTTTTTAACAAGATTTTAGTTTTCTGATACCACTTCAAACTAAAATACTTTCAAATATGCAGTAAAATGGAAAATAGTTGCTGAGGGATAAACTTAAGGGTCATTTTTTAAAAGGACACATTCAAATGCAAGAGTAATGCTCTCTTCTGAGCTAAGGGACCTATTCTACAGTCTGTGAGTCTGCATTTCCTGATAACGTTAATCAGAGTTATGTATGAGTACTGAGTGGAGATTAGATCCTTAATTGTCCTAATTATATTGTCTTGAGTAAAGTGGCTTTGTGGTGTTGGAATTTTTTTGTTTTGTTTTGTTTTTTCCTTTGAAAGCCTAAGTGTTTCTTCCATTGTTACTAGGTTTAGACAAATACATAAAAAGGAAGGGCAGAGATGTCCTGTGAGACTTTCATTTACTGAAAAAGATGCTAAATACAGGATTCAAAAGAACAAGATTACAACCCTGACTCTTACTGTTAATCAACAGAATTTAATGCAAATACAAATGTGCTTCTTTTACAATAATATAGTAAACTCTCGTGGAAATCTAGAGCACGTGGAGACAAATGTTTCATTATATGAAAAATGCTGTGACTTGATTTCTCATATAAATGCTAAACACAGAATCATTCCACGATTCCTCCCAGAACATGTAGAATAAAATGTAAAGGAAAATAAAGCCATGCTATATGTAACACATTGTTTACATTGACCCATGAGCAACCTGGATAAGAACATACCATGACCTCTTTCTTTGTTACTGGCCCTGATATATGGAAGATATTTTCACTATAGAAACACATCATAATCATCCATCATCTTATTGCCTTAATCATCCTACCTGCACTGCTAATAGCAGTGGAGATTGAAGTCAGGGCATGTATGTGGACTAGGCATACCCTGGGATCTTGTCTAGGTCTGTGTCCAAGTAAGATATGAAAGGACTGTGATGCTGGAGTTTGTTTCTGACCAAGGCACATTCCCACCAACTGCTTCCTAACAAAGAAATGGAACTTGGAGAATAGAATATCTCCTGTGAGCTGCAGACATAACAGGACTGATTTACTGTGATGTGATTTCAGTTTTATGGTCATATGTCACAACTGAATAGCTGTATCAATCTCAGCAGTTCTTGTTTTCTTTTGGTCAACAGAAAATGGATCATATGATGCCATTTTATCTATATAGAAAACTATTTTCTTTCTTTACAGTTTATTTAAAAGCATTTAAAATTTATTTTAAAATTGGTTGAACTCTATGCTCAAGGCATCCAGGTTTGTGTAAGGTCAATGCAAGAGAGAAACTGCTGTGTTTGGCCCAACAGTTGTGTGACTCTAATTTTCTGAGTTATATTGTACAATTCTTTAGGAAAATGCAGTTATAGTGTATTTGTAACTCAAAACTACCAACAGACAGGATGCAGTGCATGTATGCAGAGGAGTGGTGGCTGCCCTTGTCACTTCCTTTTTCCCTGACAAGCTCTAGAGTCAGGGGTGCAGAACACAACCAAGGTTTATTAGAATGACTATTGTATATTAAGTTTTTGTTGTTAAAAAGTCTAGATGTTGTTATTAATGCCAGATAACTGCTTACATAGTAGGTTTACTTTCTTGCTTACGCACTTCACACACATAGTTATCCAGTAGGAGCAACAATGAAAAGGTTGACTAGGAAGTCCACTCAGAAGTCCACTCACATTCAGGCACCAGTGACCTCTAGGTATAAGTTCAGAAAGTCCTCCAGGAGTTGGTGAACACATAATGGTCTTTGTCTGCCCATAGCAGTCACTACATTCTTTCATGTAGGCTGACTCACTAGCCAATATATTGTTGATGTGTTTGTTGGCAGCTTTGCACAAATTTGGTTAAGTCTTAGTGTCCTGAGTTTATCAGGTCTTAGATTCATTAGGAACACTAGTCTCCAAAGCTTATATCTGTCCCCTTAGACATCTGCCTGCCCTCTCCCATTCCTGTCTTTTTTTTTAATTACTGGGAAATTAAACCAAAGTCATATTATTGTGGGAATAGTCTCCTCCTTACAGAAAATATCTTTTCCCTTCTGCTGGGAGCTACTGTATTACACCACTTCAGAGTTCGTTACTTTTCAGAAATTCCAATATATCAGGTATACATGGAGTTAATATAATGCGGCTTGGTAACATGCAAGTATCAGTTTTCAGGTAATTTCAGGTAGTTCCCCAACATTTTCTGCAATTGGGAATCATGATGAAGTTTTTTCAACTAGGGAGTTATGAATGTCTCCTACTTTGCTATTCTGCAAATTACTGAACATTGCTTTCCTGCTTATAAATATGAGAGAAAGCGGAAGCAGCCAAAGAAATTACACAACTAAAAAAGGCCCATTGTTCTGAACCGTAAAACTGCCAGAAAGTTAAATTGCAGGTCTGAAAATGAATTTATTAAAAGAAGATGGAAGACCTGTTTTTTTCAAACATTCCAATAGAGGCACTAAATCAAATCCCAAATCTTCAGCAGCACATATTAGACGTCAAGCTTACAGCTCCCACATTTATCTCCCCGTGCTCTGGGTGTAGCTTGGTTCACCGTTGGAAGGAAGAGGGCTACTATAATTAAGATGCAAAGGCACTGTCTCTATGCTCTTTCTCTTACTACCTATATCATTAGTCCTTGAAACCCAGACATCTGAGACATAAAAAAAACCCCATGTGTGGAAAAATAACAATTTTAAGGCAAAACTGTTGATGATTTACAACTTATTCATGAAATCAGAGCATTATGTTTTCACTGGTTTTTAAAAAAAAGTAATAACCTATTCTTCTTAAAAAATAATTTTTTATGTGTTTCAACATTTCTTCTACTAGTTCCTATAGTATCCTCCTGAAAATGTTTCCTTTTAAGACTCAAACATAAAGCTTGCTACTTTTTTGTCAGATACTGCTGTGGATATTGCTGAAGAGTGATTTATAGGCTGTAGATTCTCTTAAAAGTAAAGGGATTTAGAATGAGAAAGGATCAGAGCAAATGACAAAGCTGACCTAAAACCATAAAGTTCAGACCTAAAACTTTCATTTGGTAGGTTGTCTGTTATGAATTGTTAAACTACAATTTCATTTCTCTTTGATGAAAAATAAATACTCTGCATTGAAAAGTCTGGAGACAGGATGAGGTTAGTAGTTTACTGGGATGAGTTAGCAAAAAATTAAATGCCCATGGTATTCTGGTAAAACCAAGAAAACAAACTGAAAACTGTCACAGTGATGACAGCTTTGTAAACTGATGAGCAAGTGAAATCGACTCTAATATCAAATGAATTATGTCTATAGAAAAACCCTAAAAGCTTTACAGAATGACCATTAGTAGTAATGCAAAGGCAACACTTAGAGAGAGTAGTAGGACATTTTGAATAATCGAAGCAGTGGTGCAGAATAAATAAATATTTTATAAATAGACAAGTTGCATTTGAAAGTGCAACAGGTTTGGGGAAGTCCTCAATATTTGTTCTAGGTATATGCTGTAAGAATTAAAGATGGATGTCTCAGTTTTGTCTTGCTATTCTGTGCTTATTGTACCTCATAACTGTTGCATTTATAACTACCTAATTTTTAGGTAGCAGATCTGAGAAGCTGTGCACCAAAAAATTGTTGTGAATGCATGGATTCAAGAGAGACTATTCTTGGAAGAGATATCCATGGGATATTACTAAACAAATATCTTGTTCAGGGAATGGTCCAAGTGGAAAACTATTGAAGTCTATGAGATGAATTAGGAGAAAGAATGCTCACTAGTTCTTATTACTCCTTTGCCATCTTATTTGAGTTGCTACTGGATACAGCATGTGAGCTGGAAGTATCTGTGATGTTCTATTCTTCTTTTGGGCATTGTCAATGTAAGACATTCTCCAGAACATACTTTTGCCCCAGGATGAATTCATATTTAATTTTTTGACTCTCCTCAATCATTGTTTCAGGATATATCAGCTACGTGCAGCTCATCTGAGGGGGCATTGTTATGTATGAAAGTACCTTTCAGAGTAATTTTGATAGAAATTACTGGATGGCATTTATAAATGAATATGCTTTCCCTGACAGAATTTAGAACCCTTAGACTGTGCTCTTATTTTTTTATTTCTTTTAGTTTGTTCCCTTCTTTTATATAAATACACAAAGAGAGAGAGAGAGGAATACATATTGAAATAGATTGAAGGAATGATTCCTTTAGGAGACTAAGCTGTTGAACACATTAGGTTTTAATGTACAGCAGTGCTCTCCCCTCTCAATTACAGTGCACAGTGCAGGTAGAACTGAAAACAGGAGACAATAGAGAAGGCTGCATCAGGACATTCCTACGTTTGTGTCAAAGAAAAAGATCGATTTACCAATTTTGTAAGTTTCTGGGATGAATGAAAGAGGAAGAAGATTGAGCAAATTGTATGAAAAATAATTTTTTTAAAAAGGGGTCAAAGAATATCAACCTGGACACAGACTTCAAAGAAAAATATGAAAAGTGTAGACAATATCTATAGAGAAATGGTGAGGAGTGAAAGCTCAAGGCACCCTTGGAAGGACTGTACAGGTCAGCCTTGTGGTGACTTCTGTTCAGAGCACAAAGGAGAAAGACTGTGGTTTATAACAATCATCAAGAGTATTTCTAGTTTTTCCACCGTACAACATAAGTTTCTGTCATTAACTGTGGATCTCGTTGAGGTTTTTTTTCAGCTTTATGTTTCAGATGCAGTTTTATTCTGTTTACTGAATTCCCCTCTCTGTTTTCCCTTATGACTTTAACTTGTCATTGCTCTTACTCTACTATACTAGAAATAATGTACCTTTATCCAATCAATCAGTAGTCCTTCCATATGGACTTGTTTAGTCTTACAGCATTTACCTGACAATTCTATCTGGGGTAGCGACAGTATCCAGCTCAGGCTGGTCATCACAGAATTGTTTTGTGCAGATCAGTCCAAGGAGATATAGCTACACAACTGTCTAGATAAGAGAGAATTGTAAGCAGCTGCCGATGTAGTTAGCCAATAAAGCTGAGATGATAGGGTGCGATTCTTGTCACCTAATGGTCAGAAGGTACAATGACATCTACATCTGAAATGGTTACCTGTAACTTTAAGAGTCAACAGACCAGTGGAGAGAGATAAGTTTTTTTATTGCATGATTCATTAGAACAAACAGAGATCATTAGTTCAAAATGAGAGAAATTTCAGTATAGAAATGCCTATTTGTCTGTGAGGACTGAAAAATGAAGCCTCACTCAGGTGTAGAAATCTACATTTGTTCAGATAAATCTTATGGAGAGTGCCTGCTATGACAGAGCACTGAGGGGCATTTTCACACAGATTTAGTGCAGAATTTCCTCAGAGAAGTAGCTGGCACTTGGATTTTCTGCAGAAGAAAGAAATAATTTCCAAGAATTTCACTTGCTGATTTTTTTCTGACTAATATTATTTAGTATTTCTTTTATAATCCTGCTGTGAATGTATATTGTATGTCAGTCGTGGAATTTAAACACAGCTTAGCTATGAAAAGATTTTAGCAAACACTCATTCATTCACCTTTTTCCCCCATCTAAAGTTTTTTTAAAGCAAGCTACTCTATTTCATTAGTGCAACTGAGTCTGTGGGTTTTTAATGTGTTCCGAATCCAATGAGAAGCTGTAAAGCCGCGTATCTCTGCTCAAACATGTCTGCTGATTGTAAGTTCCTTATATAGATTACTACATTGAGAAGGGAGCAGCCTCTGGAGGGTCTGTTTTTTTTTCCAAATACAGGCAAAGTGTTAAACATATAATCCTACGTGATTAATTAGATCTCAAATTGTGTGAGACAGACACTCTGAACTTGCAAAAACATGAAAATCAGCACTTGGAGTGAATGCACTCAAAAATATGTATGAAAAATAAATTGGCATCTCTTGAAATTTTATAAGTTGGAGACATAAATGAAACTGTATAAATTTACTTCCAAGAACTAACTTCATATTTGAAACAAGATAGATTGAAACAATGTCTCCTTGTTCCTTCTCATTTTAGATGAGATACTGCATTTTAGATGAGATACTGCCTCACTGTGTGACCTGAAGGAGGTGTTTCAGTGTAGAAATAGCACCAATATAACAAACTGTGCGTAATTTCTTATGTAAACTCATAATACTGTTCAAATGTTAATATGTATGTTAATTGCCCTTGACATATTCTACAGTTCCCCTCTTGCCAGTACCTAATTCCTTCATGTCAATAAGTATGATGAACTAGGTTGTAGTAGAAAAATAGAAGACTATTTGATCTGTGAAGTTAGCAAAAAAATTATTCTAAAGGGAGCAGTGAATTATATATTTGGTTCAAATAACCCTAAACTGGTTGCTGGTAAATAGTAAATAATTTTAAAACCCAAGCACTCATTATTTCATGCTTTTAGTATATGGGAAATCCAATATTTTGCATGCTTATACTGATATCAGCACAGAATTCGTTCTTTCAATGTATTTGCAGAAATGACTAGGGAGAAGGTGCCTTTCAGTCATTTCCCTATGCTTGTACAATTCCTGGATAGTCAAGAAAATCTACTCCATAATTTAAGATTGTTTTTAGGATACTCTATTTTGCAATGCTGCACATGCTGTTTATGGCCAAAGATCTCATAGGTCACTGCACACACCATGCTACTTTTTCCCATCTATGTTTCAGCCCTATGCTTCTTTCCTCAATAACACTTTTTAGAAAAGCTGAGGACTATGAACAAGTGCATCAGCTTTGCATCGTATCAGCAACGTAAAGACTCTGGAACAAAAGCCAAGAGTTCTGCCTGGACCATATAACCATGACCATGGCATTCTCTATCAGGAAGATACTCATAATTTCAAGTAATTAAATGACTAGAAAGCTCATTCTGTCCTTGGCAGACAAAATTAAACATGTCAAATGAACAAAACCTGCTTAAATGAATGAAATACTGAGGCTGCTATTGATTACAATTGGTTAATTAGTTTTAGGGAATATTTTGATCAATGTATTTGACTGCTGAAAATGATGTTGTAAATGCAAAGCCAACATTCTCTCATTTTTTTTTCTTGTTAGGATTTCTGGGACCAGGAGAAGGGTTAGTTTGTATTTTTCTACTGGAAAAGCAGATATACTACATGGAGGTTTTGGTTTTTTATGCTTCTTATAAATATATCTATAAAAATTTAGAAAAAATATATAGAAAAAGAAGAATAATTATTTGTTAAACTCTTCTCAGAAATATGCATGTTCTTCGGTTAGCCTGCTACTTCAAAGTTCAGATATCTAATTTTCCTAGTAATTCTTAGAACAAACTTTAGATAGCTATATTTAACTTATGCTCTTTAGACTACTGTGTTATTCAATGAAAGAAAAGATTCTTCTGTAAAAATCTGTAAGTTCATGAAATAAAGCTCTTCAGAGATTCAGTATGTGTAGCTACCAGATCTGGTTTTAGAATGGTAAATACTGCATTTAAAAGAATCATTTATGTCTAAATAACATATAGTCATAGATTCATAGAATTGTTCAGGTTGGAAAGACCTTTAAGGTGATCTCAGGTCCAACCATTAACCTAACACTGCAATGTCCACCAGCATACTTATGTCCCTTAAGTGGCACATCTACATGTCTTCTAAACATCTTCAGGGACAGTGACTTCACCACTTCCTCGAGCAGCATTTTCCAGTTGTTGAAAACCTTTTTGGCTAAAAAATTTCCCTAATATCTAACATAAACCTCCCCTGGTGCAACTTGAGGCCATTTCCTCTTGTCCTATTGCTTGTCACTTGGGAGAAGAGGTCAAAACCCATCACAACCTCCTTTCAGGTCGCTGTAGAGAGTGATAAAGTCTCTCCTCAGCTTTCTTTTCTCCAAGCTGAAAAACAACAGTTCCCTCAGCCATAAGTCATAGACTTATTCTCCAGCCCTTTCATCAGCTTTGTTTACCATCTCTGGACTCCAGCATCTCAAAGTTCTTCTTGTAATGAGGGGCCCAAAACCAAACATAGTGTCTGAAGTGCGGCATTACCAGCACCAAGTATAGGGGGACAATCACTTTCCCAGTCCTGCTGGCTACATGATTTCTAAAATAAGCCAGGATGCCATTGGCCGCCTTTACCACCTGGGCACACTGCTGGCTGATATACAGTTGACTGCCTACCAACACCCTCAAGTCCTTTTCCTGACAATCTTTTTCCTTTCCAACCACACATTCCCAATCCTGTAGCATTGCCTGGGATTGTTGTGGCCCAAGGGCATGATCCACACTTGGCCTTGTTAAACCTCATCTAATTGGCCTTGTTGCATTGGTCCAGTCTGTCCAAGTCCCCCTGAAGAGCCTTCCTGTCCTCAAGCAGTACAACATTCCTGCTCATCTTGGTTTCATCTGCAAAGGTACTGAGGGTGCATTCAATCCTCTCATCCAGATAATTAATAAAGATATGAAACAAAATTGGCACCAGTACTGAAACCTGGAGGTAACTTCAATGATGACCAGCAGCCAATTACGTTTAACTCAATTTCCTACCTCTCTTTGGGCCTGGCCATCTAGACAGTTTTTTACCTAGCAAAAGTGGATATTCATTTTACTGTGTAGTTTCACTACACAGATCTTTTAAGAAGCTCTGATAATTTCACATGGAGCCATTTCTGGTAATGGGGAAGGGTCTGTAAAGATGACGCCTGTAAAAAAGTTGCTCAAAGCTTTCCCCAGCTCTGAGCCAGACCCGCTGCTGGGGCTGAGCCAGTTAGACGCCTCCATGATCACTTTTTAAGAAGAAGCTGGAAGAGGAGGGTTCTTCCTGTTTCTTCCATCTTCTGTCCCTTCTTTTCTGGCTGATGGTGGTGAAAGGAATTGGAAGAGAAACAATGGAGTCGAGTATTGGAGTCTGTTTTGCCCAGAACCATAATTGGCAGGTGAGCCCTCCCTGCCCTTGTTTCAATCCACAACAACCTTGTTGGATTCTTTTTCCTCCCATTTCGCTGAGGCCTCTGCCATCCTAATGAGAGTAGGAGTGGATGGAGGGTAGTGAGCAAGAGACTCTTGTGGTGCCTCATTGCTGGCTGGACAAAACCACAATTTGAAAGTAATATACATATAATGGTGTACATACATATTAATATGTCTATCTGAAATTATGTGTATTGGTCAGAAATAAATTAACTAATACTTAGCTCAGTATTAGTAATCTTGCCTGGTTTATATCTTGGAAAATCCAAAGGGCTTTGATTCTAGCATCCACTAAGTTGCTGGAATGAAAACTGTGATGGAAGTAAACACATACAAAAGAGGTTATCAAAGAAATCTTTTTCATTCCTTGCATTTTTATTATTTGATGTCTTCTTATAAGTAAAACTGAACAATTAGGCAAACTGAGACTAGGAATACTGCTAGCATTACCACTATTATAAGTTCAAGAAAAACAATGCATTGCAGCAAAAGCCAGAGTCCGATTTAAAGGTATTTTTGAGATTGGATGGACCAAAGGTTCCTAGTCTGCTCGTAATTTTTTGAGATTTGGTTTCTAAAAATACAGTGGAATGATGAGCAAAGAAAGTGGAGAAAGTATCTGCTTTTGAGTGCTATATCTGTTCCCACAAACCTTTCATGTCAGTTGGCCTTTCATTACCAACCGACAAGTCTGATAACAACAGTCTACTTTTCAAGCTTTATTTCTTTGAAGTAGTAGAGACGATTTTTACATAGAACATGTAAATAGAAAACTTCTTGTGTCAAGCTATTCCCCACAATTGCTGAAGAGCCTAGGGAAAACTTGACCCTTAATGTTTACATCCCCTGATCTGGTAGGCTCTTAAGTGTATGTAACAAATAACTCCCACAATTGTTTGCAATGAACCCAGTGGGCTACAAACACATGTAAGAGCTTGAGGTTTTGGAACAGAGGGCTTTTAAATACATTTGCCATCTGATTTCCTACTTTTGCAAATGTGCTTTGCTGAATGCTTGATGAAGTTCAGATGAATACCTTTGACATAACGATAGAGACACATTGAGCTTCACCCTAATATGGATGCACACAGACAAGAGACTTTTAAAATCAGCTCAGCAAAATGAAAATAGAATATGGCCCCTGCAGAGCTACCAAGGTCATAGAGAGTGCTGGTAATCTACTATATAAATGCCAGATGCACAAGGTATAGTGCCTCCAGGCATTTTTTGTTCACATTGTTTATAATTGAAGTCAGATGACAAGCTTCATTACAGCAAAAAGTTTAGTGTTTCTTCCTGTCTTGCTTTGACATAAATCTAAGTAAAAATAAATAAATAATGGTCTAAAGATTTAGGCAGTATCCTTTCCCAGGCTGGCACAACTCTCCAGTAAACATTAAAGGGGGCATGTAGGAACTTTATATCATTATTAGGCATAAAATATTATTATTAGATGTACAGGTTAGGCCACAAGATTTGCCCTTCTATGCAATCTGTCTTATTAAGAGTCAATTTAATAAAGCAATTTGCAGCTAGGCTTCTTTACCTGGACTAGATGATCTTTTGAGGTCCCTTCCAAACCTGAAGAGTCTGTGATTCTATGATTTGGGTTTTATTTAATTCCTTCACCACACAATTTGACCCTTTTTTTTTTTTGGTCTTATGATATGTCATGTGCAGTAGATTTTCTTTATTTAGTTATATAGGAATGGGCATTTAGCCTAAACTGGAAGCTCCCGGATATTTGGATCTAAATCGCAGCTGCTGCAAGCAGTCATTCTTCACAATCCCTTTCATAAACTTCTTATTGAGTGGAGGAGGCAAGAAGTCTGCTGTAAAGATATTACACAGAATATCTTTCTCCTAATGACTAGAAACATCCTTCTGATTTCTGTACTAGAATTATTTATGGTCACTTTCTATCCATTTGTTCTTGTGCCAGTGCTGTCCTTTAGTTTGAATAGATCTTGTCTTGTTCTGGTGTTTCCCTGTCTGTACATTTATAGATAGAAATTCAGCATAATTTAGCCTCTGTTTTATTAGATTAACCAAAACAAATCTGATTTTACTCTTCTTCTAGGATTTATGGTTCTCTGATCACTCCAAGAGCCTTTTTCTTCACCTGTTCTTTGCTGAGTAGTCTGAAATTCTGCAGAGTTCTTGAACAGTGTTAAGCAGTACTTCATGTAAAGCCACTCAAATGCCAAGGTTCGTTTTGGAAGTACCTTACCTAATACAAGTATGCATTACATTTATCTTTCTATATATATCACTAAGGTTCAAAGGCATCACTGGTGCACACAGATCCTCTCCTTTTCTAATATTTTGAGCCCATAACACAAGTTCTTAATATTAGTCCCTGTTTGACATTGCTCTTTGCATAATTGGATTTTTATGTCATTACTATTTTACAAATCCTCAAAGTCATCAAGTCTTTCAAACCTCTCTTAAATTGTGAACCTTTCCCAATGTCAAGGCATCAGTAAATTCCATTAAAATTATATTTCTTTCTATACCAACATCACTAAAGAAAATATTAGATAACTCCCCGTTCTGATTCTTCAGCTATTCTGCTATTTTCTACCTATTTTTTTTATCTGACTTCTATACTAGTCCTAAACTTCTCTTTGTAAACCAACTTGTTCTCCCAAAACAGCATACAAAACACTTTGAACGACATCTCATATAAATACCTTGTATTTTCAAAGTAAATTACCAGGTTAATTTAGTTTTATGACATTTTATACCTTTAATTCTGTCTCCCTTCTCTTAGCTTTATTTTAAAGCCTTTCAATCCATTCTGAAGGCTTGAACGTTATTCAAGTTACTCCATGCCCTAAAGTGACAAATAAGTGAAACAGAAAATTTGTGAATATGTATTTAGATTAAGTTCTCAGTTTGTGGATTAATGGCATAAATTCATAACACATAGATGGAGTAATGCGCAATAACCAATAGGAAAGGAACACACTGGAGAACAACCAAGATTATTTTTTAAATTCAATTTCTAATGAAAATGTGTCATGTCCACTTCTCTTTCTTAAACATATTTTGTAGATTCAAATGGCTAGAATTGTTGTTTATACTTTCTTTAATTGGTTTTATAGTTAATAGCAGCTTCAGATTTTAATGTAAGCTTTTTTCTTATACCATAGAGTTTGACATGTAAAAGGCTTGCTGGATAGTTCAACATCTCATTACCATTCGTAGCACAAAGCAGCACAAAATCAGTGAGTTATCTTATTTATATTTAAAATCAGCAGTACCTACTGCTAGCCAAATGTTTTACCTTAACCTATATTCTCTCAGGGTGATTGAAATAATCTGACTTGCATCTTTGTAATCTGTTTAATCAAAAACAGTCCTTTTAAAAATGTTTGTAAATTGTCTTATCACAGACTGACCCTTTCTGGACTGTTCACTTTACACAAGCCTGTGTAAGAAGCAGATACCAAACAGAAATCAACCTTTTGTTTCCATTAGTATTTGTTTCCATTTTGAGACTGTATGGAAACCAGTTTTGTTCATATGGTACACAAAACAGTTGATCTACCTTAATCTTTACCTATATGCTATGACACACTGTAAGCAGTTATGTCTGATTTTGCCTGGAAATGCACCTGACAATCTCCAGGATTGCAGTGGAAGTATAGAGAAATGTAGGCATTCTAGAGAATTCCAGTCTTCCTGGGAGTTCTCTTATGTTGGAGCATCAGAATTCACCTAAAAAAATCTACAGGACAGTAAAGAACTGGGCTTCATCTATAAATGAGATGTACTTGATAATCTCAGAGATGAGGAATTTCAGAAACATTAAAGATTTATATCACTTCCTTATAAAATACTGTGATTTCTCAAATGCCTCCTTGCTCATACTGTGAGACAGAAAAAAACCAAACCACTCTACTGCAGAATTTTCTCCATGCCTGAGTTACAAGTCTATTGTTTATCAAGCGTTCTGTGGTCTTGTGACAAAACACAGGGTGGGAGTGAGGAAGTTTTTGTTCTAATCCTGGCTGTGCCCCAGGCTTTATGTGAATCCATGGGCAAGCAGTTTAACCTCTTTGATCCTCAATTTATTTTGCAGCAAATTAGGGGGAAAATGATACAGTCTATCTTGTGAAGATGTCATGAGGCTACCTTCTGGCACTTTTAGATGGAATTGAGTGCTCCAGAAAAGCAAATCTTATTACCTTTCAACCTACTCCTGTCTATTAACCATCAGTGGAGATGGGATCAGGGGCTTTACCATTTGCCAGGGGTGGTGTATGCAAAACTCAGTTTGAAGATTTGTTGAAATGTTCAACATTAGCTATTAGAGCCTACATTAATGAATTCCAAATAGGCAAAAGTTCCTTTAGCCCAATAATTCACTTGCCCTCTTAATTATTATACATGTGACCACGCAAAACACATTTCAGAGGTTAATTATTCCTCCTAAGCATCTTCCCTCTCTGACAATTGTCTCTTGAACTTTTTTCTAGGCAAAATCCCCACTTCCAATGAAACTAAATTAATAAATGAATGCTAATTCTGTAAAAATAAGTTTGGCATCTGAACGTTTGAAGCTGCCAGGTGTATCATATATGTGACCACAGCTGTTCACTATGGTAACTGAAGGGAAAAAAATGAGCAGGAGATAGGCATTAGGAACTACAAAGAGGCAGTGCTATGTTATTATTTTAATTACAAGGGGATGTTGATTTGCTTTGTAATTGCAATGCAAAGTTGCTGTTGAATGTCCAATATGTGCCTGGAATTATGCTTTGACGTAAGTTTTCAACAAAAATAGAGGCTGCTAGCAAGAGAAAAGCTAAGCAGAAAAGCAGAAAAGTAGGATTATGACTTTTTACTATAATTTTGGAAGATCCAGATCCATCTCTAAATCAAGGAAGCCACAAGAATAATATGACACAGGAAATGAAGAAGAAATCTGTAAAATCTCATAGCCTACTGTCATAAAAGTAATTTGTTAATATAGGCAGATATAAGTGTAATTATCTGGATTTTAAAGTATTTTTTCCCAAGATCTCGTAGAGCAATAACCCATGCTGTAGATGTATTCATTGTCTCGGATTAACAACACTCCCCCATCTCAAAAATCCCAACACTTCACAATGTAATGCATCTTTGATCAGTATGCATGATTTTGTTTTATTTGATTTGCCTTTTTGATGACTTACAGCAGTTTCCTAATTATTTCGGCACGGCCCATGAAATGCTAGCTAACATGCATGCTGGTAAGAGGGAGAGCCTGGGTTAGGAGATATGGATGGAAGTCTTGAAAATTCCTCAGCAAAATGCTCCTGGAGGGTTCAGGTACTTAGGAGGATGGCTTAGAGAGGCAAAGCAATGATGACTGTTGACATAGGAGCAGAGGGGGAGGAAAGACATGCTTTGTGAGGCCTTATGAATAATCAGCTATATCTTTTAAGGTGAGTCTGCAGGTCTAACAATGTGTGCTCAGCGTTTTTCTCAGTGTCACATCTCTTTCAGGGTTACAAAGAAAGCACATTTTCCTGTTAAATCGTTTCAGTACGTACCATTATAGTTACCAACTGAGAAAGTGAAAAGTCTAAACATTTTCCATTCCCAAGCAGTCCCTCAGGTAAATTGCCCCTTTGGACCTGGCAAAGAAGCTGCCTGTATCTCCTCAGGCAGTAGGACAAGGTAATATCCCACAAATATGTTACAGTGATCCTTTGGTGAGTATACTGAAAAAGTTTTTATCCAATATTTTTTTTTTTGCATTTAGGTGGGGATGTTATTTCAGTGAATTATAGCAATGCTGAAGTGAAAGATTGTAGGTAAATTTGAAATGCACTCTCTTTGCAGAAGAGGGTTTGTATCACTGAGGTGAAGAAGAATGGTCTTGTGACTAGAATTTCAAAGATAAACATTGAAGACCCTGCTCTGTGATTTGGTATCTTTACATATGTCTTTGAGCAAGTAATCTGATTTCTATGAATCAGATCATAGTTTCTGAAGTCATCCATTGTTTTCTTTGTTCTTTCTGTCAAAGAATATTCATCCTTCTGTGTTTGTACAATGCTTATCATATAGGATTCTGTCTTTGAACTAGTTAATGAGTTGTAAGTTATAGTTTGAATGTGTGATATTGGCTACTCTGTAGTAACTACCTATTCTTATGCCTTGGTAAATGTAGGTAGTTTTCTTCTCCAGTGAGGGATAAACTCACTCACTTTTACTATAAAGTGAGAACAAGTACTCAGACTGTTGTTAAAGTAGGAAAAATGCTATAAATCTCAATCCCAGCTTACTTTCTGACAATTTATGCATGTGACGTTCTTCCTGTACAGAGACTTTTTGAATTCAACTGCAATCAGCACATGTAGAAATATCAACAAAGAATTAAAATGACCAAATCTTTAACAACAAGCTTTAAAACATAAAATGTAAAAGGTTAAGGATTTTGTTTTTTTTAATGAGAACAATATGTAAAGCTTCTCATCCTATCTCATCATATCTGCCCAGGAAATCTGTTACTGGCTTTTCCTCTTTCATTGCTCTCAGAAGACTTCTGGTGCTTTTTCTTCATTATCTTCCTCCTCCAAGCATCTGAATGGCAAATACACCACAAAGTGAAGCCTGTAGGTAATTTGCCTTAGCTCATCAATGAAAGTTGCTGGTAAATACAAACAGTGAAATCCTTCTCTCATTGACAGTCACAACACTTACAATGAATAATTGAGAGTGAACTTCTTACTAAGAACTTTTGTTTTAAGTATGCTCAGAATTGCATATATACCTTTCTGATCTTCCTAGCATAGCTTTCACCACTCAGGAATCAATGTTTCTTCCTCATAAATATTTTTTTTCCTAGTTCCAATACACCATCCCAAGTTTTGATTTTTAATTTATTTATTTTTTTACCAGTTTGTTCTTAAAAGCACTTACTTTTACTCATTAAAAAAGGAGTTTTCAAATTATATGTTTTTCCTAAAAAAAAAAATAGATTCCAATAAATATAAACACACAAAAATAATGTCATTACTAGAAATGGTGAAACACATATTGGCACAATTGTGCTTTCTCCCAGGAAACCTTGATGTTGATAAAATTAAAATTATTCATAGATTGTATGGATTTTTAAGTGATTTAATATCAGTAGTTGTCATTTCATCAAATTCAATCACCCTTTATTACTGTAATGTTTTCAGAATGTGCAATTTTATAAAAAGATGTGATGACTTTCTAGAGTGATTGGCAAAGCCAGACACCAGAATTCCAGATTTTTTTTTTTGGCAGAGAAGTTCCTATCAAACTAAATTATCTACTGAATCCTGAGCCACATGAAAACATTCTTGAAATCTGTATTATCCCTAATTTTTCAATCAGTAGACATTATATGAATAAAGGTTGAATGAAAAATTACCAAGAATGTTATCTTGGTTTAGAGAAAATTCTATTATTTAATTCTTTGCAGCTTTTCCATTTTCTTCTTCAGCTCTATTAAGTCTAAGAATTAGCGTTGGTTCATAGGCTGAGTTACAAAATAATCTTCCTTCTCATCATAAATGTATAAAGTTGGAAAAAGATTTAGTGTCCTTGTATCCTGTCCTGATCATAGACATTATCGTTATTCCTTTTCATTATCCTTCCTTTCCATTTAAGTTAATTTGCCCGTTTTCTGCCAACTTTTGTTTTTAATTTTCTGAAAATATTTTTTTACTGTTTAAATAAAATAAATAAACATTGACTATTTTTACCAGCTAGATGCCCTTCTGCTATGTCTGTCTTGTCACTTTCATAAAGAGTTTATTTCTTTTTGATTTCTATGTTGGCTGCTAATCTGCTTTGTCATTCCTGTTTCTATTCTTTTTCTCTTTGATTCTTCAATTGAAATAATGTTTCATCAACCTGCATTTCATCTCAACTTTTCTTAAGGAGACATCTTGATTGCTGTGTTGGGTAAAGTTCCCAAGGTGGTGTTTCCTCTTTTACAATCTCTTTCTCTCTCTAAAAAGAAAAGGAAAACTGAAGAAAGTATCCATGTAAATTGCTGCATTAAAGCTCCTGCTGTTTGTTTTTCTAATAGGATTGTTACTAAGAATTTTCCTCCTCAATGTTCATTTTCCTTTAATGTTTCCTGTTATTCCAAATCAAAAGAGACAAGGTAAATTTGTTCCAAATGTTTTAGAAGTCAGAAAACCATGAAAAGCTTAGAGTAGTTCAAAGAAAGGAACCAAGGAATTTTTACATATGCAGCAGAATCTTCCAAAGGTTTTTCAATTGAATCCTTGTAAACAGGGTAAGGTGGATACCATTTCACTGATGGCTATGATTTGTTTCACCATTACCCCACAACAGTGAAAGTTACTGGAGCTAATCAGGGGTGATATCAGCTCAGACTTTTACTGCTACTGCATAACACACCAGACAATAAAGAAAACTGTAAATGTAAGATTTATCCTTTGCAGGAGTATACCTGATGCTTGGAAGATTAATGAAGAATTCTTCATTCACTGTTTACTAAAGATACCTCTGTTCTATGGTATTTTAATTGTAAATCCCTTATTTGACATCCTAACTAATGTTTCCTGCTGAATTAATAAAAGCGACATATTAACTTTAAATCCCAGATAAAGAAAAGATTGCTGTTTTAATATCCCATCCATATCCTTTATCTTTCTGCAGGGTCTTTCAGGCCAGTAGTTTTAATAACATGCATGAATGAAGATACTCTCTTTTAACACAAATGGTGGCAAAGAGTTTTTCCTTTATATTAGCAGGCAATCAATTCCAATAGCTTTTTAATGCTTTCTTAAAGAATCAATTTTAAAGCAGAAGCTCTTCAGGGGACCCTCTTAAACTTCTTCATAGCCAGTCTCCTAATTTTCTATTACAATGCAATCTAAAGCAGCTACAAAAATAATGCAGATAATGTTTGCTGGGTAATGATTTCCAATTTCCCCATTCCATGTACCCTGTTATTAGGAGGATCATCTTAGCTGTGTAAATTAATTTTCAATTCACTTCAGGGGAACATTACAATGATTTATTCAGCATTGGTGCAGAAGAAAGTGTTGGGAGGATTTTAGCAATCTGAGAAACAAAATCAATTTGTTCTGCTTATCACAATGTTAAAAAACAGGAAGACAAAAGGTTCACAGGAATCTTTTAGAGGTTAGCACACACCCTAAAGGAGCAGTAAGTATGATCCTGAGTGTAGTCACCTGACAATTAAGGGTGAGCAAAACATCTAAGGCTGATTTCTCTCAGTGCTTCAACATTTTAGAAGGACTGAGAAGATTCTAAGGTTCTTTGTGTATTATACAAAACAAAACAACAGAACAAATTTTCAGTTGCTAAAGCTTTCTCTGGTCAGTGAAGAACGTGCTTGCTGTAAGTTAGATGAGGAGACTGTGTGAAAGACAGCTGTATTACTGGTAATGATACACAGGATTTGGGAGAAGGAAGAGGAAGAAAGACAAGATGAATTTCCAGTTTCACAAATGAAAGATTTGTTGTATGGTAAGCATCTGGTAACTAGTGCTCAAGGGACTTTTACCAATGTGCTCATACACTGTATTTCCCATCCCAAATAAACTAACACTTGTAAGTACACATACCAGATGAGATCTGGATGTTCAGTAATTTAATTTTTTTTGTTATTTTATTTGTTGCATTTTTTAAAGTGACATTCATGTCATCTGGCTTTTAATGACCACAGAAGAAAAATATGATGTGGGTGAGTGTCTCTTTGGAGAAAAGAAAGAAAAGTAGAAAACCTTTGGAGTCAATACTTCTGACTTATTTAGATATCTGTGAGTCAGGATCTGGTGTGACAACATCTTTGTTGTCACAGTAAAGAGATTCTGTAGTTATAATTTCAGACAAATTTGCAGACATTAACAAAGAAGATACGCAATCTGATCTAGGTTGCCCTGCTTCTGCAGGAGGGTTGGACTAGATGATCTCTAAAGGTCCCTTACAACCCTACCATTTTATGATTCTGTGATTTACCAGTATGTTTTGCAGTAATATCTATGATATTACACAGCAATTGCTAGTAGTACAAAACACAAGGGCAAATATTTAACCAAAGGGAAATATCTTTTTCTGTGTGAAAAGCTTTGAAATCCCCCAAGTCAACCAGCATCAACATGGAAGAAATTGCAGTTCTGCTTAGTATTTTTTTTTAGGTGAAAGAAAGTTTATTAAAAAATTCAAGCCCCCCATCCCCAGAAGCTTGTGAAGTGGGATAGAGGTTTTAGGAATGATCACATTAAATTCAAGAGAACAACAGCCAATCAATTTGAACAGCCAAATTTAAAATTGCCACTTTCTGTGGTTACAGTGGTAGGAAGGATATCTCAAACATCATGATTTCAATGACAGTTGTGAAAGAGAAAAAAAAATTTACAAATTTATTACATTAATATCTTCCAGGAACTTCTTTCTGCATTGATAATATATTGAAAATCTGAAAAAGAATTGTCCTTTCTGTCTTGTGGTCATAGTTAGGCATTAAGTATATCACAGTTATCATGCTTCCAGCATGTTAGCAGAATAGTTGTCAAGTTTATAACAGCATGTTGCCAGAGAGCTGAACTGACATATATTAAAAATGAAACAGTAAGAGTAAAAAAATTATTGCAAAACAGCAAGTGAAGATACTCTCTTGTAGAGTATGTAACTAGGTTGCCTGATTTCAAAGAAAGTGGCAGACTCTTCTGAATATATAATTTTGAAAACTAACAAAAATAAAGACACAAGAATAATGTTATTTCAGCACAAATCACAGTCAATTGCCTGATACTAGTGGAATGCAACTTGTCTTTAAATGTTTTCTCAATATCAATGAATAAAGCTAGTAGTCTAATTTTTGCAATTATGACATATTCAAAATATTACAGACCTTTACATTTGAGGATATAGAATGCCTTATAGATATTTGAACATTTATTCTGAAGCAAATCAAGTAATGCTCTAATTGTCTGAGCAACTGTTTCTCTGTAGAGGGTCTTAAAAAAGCACACATGAACCATACTGTGGTATGTTGCCTGAGCTTTTGACAATGAGCCATTCAGGGGATTCTTTTGGAAGAGACTATATTTGATAGACTCTTTGATTTGATTTCTGAGTCCATATTAACTTCTATCACCAGCGATATCCTATTGCAAAGAGGTCTACTGTTTCAAGCAAGATGGAATGAAGCAATTTGGTTTTATTTTTTCAAATTTTTTCCCTTATTGATCTCATTCTGTTTCCCCAAGTCATTTAATCATAAGAAGCAATGCGTAATTGCTCACTTCTTACTTTCCCATGTTTGTCATTATTTTACTGTTCTTCATATTTATCTCAGGTTGCAGAGTACAGGTTATTTTAACCTTTTCTAGTATGTACACTATTGCAAACTTTTGTTCATCCCTGTTGCTTTTTGGGATATCATTGCTGCTTCTAGATAGTGAAAAACTTATTGTTAAGTAAAGGAAAGCTGAGACAAAGAGAAGGAAAATAAAGTACTTTACCTCTCATGAAGCCCAGCTCAGCAAACAAACCTCTGTTGTACTTTAAATTATGTTATTCTTACCTTAGCAATAATTAGCATTGTACTTTGTTTGTATTTTATAGACAAATAAAGATATGTAGCACATATTCTCGCCTTTAAGATTAGCACTGGAAGAAAATATTTCTTCTTTACCTGTACATTAAAGTAACAGACGAAATCCATTTCATTACTCTGACTTTATTTGACAGTGTCAATAGTGTGAGAAATTCAGAAGGGAATTCATTTTACTTAATTCTGACTAGGCATACAATGCCTCACTCTCATCGGTGCTAGACGTCTACTGCTTCCTTTACAGTCAGTGGAGAGAAAGAGAAGCATCTCTGGAGAACTATTCATCCCATTTTAAGTTAGATGTTTGTGTTATGTGGTCTGAATTGGTCCCTAGAGAATGGGCATAATTGCACTATCGAGGTCCCTCTTTCATTCCTCTAGGCTCTCTCAATCATTGGTAGTAAGTAATAACTTACTTTGATTAAAATGAGAACTTTCAGACAAGTAATTAGTTTAAATTACTCTTATTCGCAGTGTCTAGATTCGTAGGGGAGAGACAATACAATAGACACTGTGATTTGGTGCCTTTATTCATAGGAAGGTGCAGTTAAAGTAAAGTGGGACTACAGAAGCCCTCCACTCTGACCTCCACACCCTCCTCAAAGGAGAAAGGGAGCCTTTCCTCTCTGTGCGGAGTGTTTCTTTTGTAGTGTGAAGTCCTTCTTTCCAGGCTGCTTTAAACTTATGTTTTAGCAATGATTCCAGGTTAGATTGCTCCCTACCTCCTTCAAGGTCACTCATAACAGCAGCAAAGGAGATCGTCCTAAATTGGTAAAGAATTTATTGAAACACGCCCTGCCTCACCAGATTCTAACACTCCTTCCCCTGTCTCTTGCAATTTCTTCTCCTTTCCTTTCGTGTCAGCAAAACAAAGAAATCATTTTTAGCAAGGCTCATCCACAAGTTGGCAAGGATAACATTCTTAAATACCACAGTGCTATTATGATAAGCACAGCACATTCCAGGCAGAAAAACTGCAGATTATGGCAACCTCCAGTAAGTATGGATGATATTAAATGTTAGAATTTTCTTTTTTTTTTTTAGCACCCAAAAAGCCATTAACAAGCCTGTCAAAAAAAGAAAAGCCTATCATAATTTTAAATAAAATAACTGAAAAATCCATTTCTGAATACTTATCTCCTAGATCTTCTGTACATCTGAAGTACAATATTACATACACAGAGTTCAGAAATACAGTTACCATATTTGAACATCTGAGCTACAGGAAAATACCAGAAATATTTTGGGTTTTTTTTCCCCCTAGTTTTATTTGAGAATATGAAGATGTAAAAAGAAAAAAAAAAGTATTAAAAATCTATATCATCATCTGTTCCCCTTCCAGAAAAGGAAATATGATCTCTTCATTACTCCAGAAAAGTCCAATCTTGTCATGATCAAAACCACATTTATTTCATTTTGAAGCCATGCAGGTTCAGTTACAACTTTTCTATGAAGCCCATCTTTATAAGAGCTTGTTTTATTGATTTATGTTAAAATATTTATTGAAAGAATTTAAAACATTGCAGTAAAGTTAATTTTTTTTTCTGGTTTGTTTTGCTGTAAATAAATAAATTTGTATAAAAGAGTTATCACGGTTTTTATCAAAGGATACTGAGAAAGAAAAATTACTACTGTGTGATCCTTTCAAAAGGTAAATGAAATCCCCTTACTTCTTAAATTCTTCAATCTCTTAATTTTTTTTAATTTTTTGTTGATTACCCCTAAAAAGATCAGGTTAAACAAAGCATCACTAACAAACAATTAGTAATGAAAGCTAAATAATATTCTTATGAGTTTATGGTAACTTAGAGGTCAGTAGATGCTGCAGCATTCATCAAGTGTAGTCTATGCTATCTTCGTGTACAAGGAAATGCCAAGCAAATCAGTATTGTCCTCTTCTGTATAATTTCCCTCCAGAACTCATCTAGGATTTCCCTGGAGCTCAGAGGTTTGCAGGACGAAGCTCCTAGAATTACATAAGTATGGTTGAACCCTGGGAGACTGTTGAATCTGAGTGCAGGGCCAGATTTGAAGTTGCATAAATTTGCTCTAGTCTTTGTCCAAGATTTTTAAAGTATTTCCAAGGATGTATATTCCACTGCTTCCCTGCACTGTCTCACCAGATTTTCATCACTATCACTGGAATAATTTTTTACTTGAATACAGTAAATCTGAGCTCAGTCCAAATCCTGATTACCTCAAAACTCAGCTACATGGTGTAATCCTAAGGGATTTCCAAGGCAAGTGTTTCAGGAAGCACAAGAGCTGCCTAGTCTTCCCTTTATTGATTACATGGCATTAGACCACAAACTCAGGAACAAAATTATAGAGGTTATTAAAATGTAATGGATTAGTGAAGTATGAAGTCCCAACTAACTGTAGGTGTCTCCCCTTCCCCCACAAAATAACCTGATTTATCTTCCAGAAGACAGATGAACATTTCAAGACTTCAGAAAGAAGGACTGATAGTGTATTCCTATGCTTCTGCTTTTCTCAAGATCTCTAAAGAGGTCCTTGAAAACCTTCATCTCTGAAAATTATTTGCAGGATCTTGTTGCAGAGAAGTCCACCCAGATGGTTACTATTAGGATAATTCATGTTATTAGTGTATTAGGTTTGTGTGGAGGGGTTTTGGTGGCAGGGGTCTGTAGGGGCGGCTTCCATGAGAAGCTACTAGAAGCTTCCTTATGCCCACAAGACACCATGACAAGATAAGGATTCTGGCATTATAAGGATTTATTAAGCCTTAGAGAAACATTACTCCTGTTCAAGTCTAGAGGAACAGAGGGAAATGCCATCAACCTAAAACTTCATACTGATTTAATGATTCACCTAATATTTCTTTATATAACATTCCATTTAAGCAAATTATATTCAATTAATAAAAAAAACTATATATAAAGACACTGCAGAACCTAATAACCAACAATACAAATGATACTTATTCTGTTTTTCAGTTGCTAACCAGTCCAGTAGGATCTGTCTTCAGAAGCTCCAATCCTGTATCTATGAGGTAAAAATGATGTTTGTTAACCAATAAAAGGATGTCAAGTTGTCTACAAAGCAGGATATGTTTCAGCCTGAAGAAGGAGAAAAGAACATAGGAAAAATGAAGCACAAAACTAATCTCTGTGTCTAAAAATATATTTTCTTTTATGTGTGACTGGTAGAGTAATCTGATGTTGAATTGGATTTAGACTTTCTTTTGTGTTTGTTTTCTCACCCATAACCATCACCAATTTTGAGAACACTTCTTTATAGTAAAGTTACTTAGACAATACAAGATTTGTTTTTTATTTATAGCAAAACAAACCAGGAAAAATATTAACATTACTGCAATGTTTTCAACTCTTTCAATAAACATTTTGACATAAATCAATAAAATAGGCTCTTATAAAGATAGGCTTGATAGAAAAGTTGTAACTGAACCTGCATGGCTTCAAAATAGTCAATCCAAAATAAATATGCCATTTTATAACTACAAATCTCACTAAAATCCTACTACTTATTATGCTCTCATTAGCATTTTTCAAAACTAAAAGCGTCATTATAGTGTGCCATTATGGATTTGTTGTGGGTTTTTTTGTTTGTTTGTTTGTTTGTTTTTCCAATAAAAATAAGTATGCTTTAGGTCTGGATTAAAAATCCCAAATTTTAAAAAGTACTTGTAAGCACAGCTCAGAATGGCACCGTTTCACTTCAGACTCCCCTCTCAGCTAGCTCTGTTTCTTTAAGAAAGTCAGCTTGACAGGAATGTTTTCATATGGAAAAGATCTGGCAAGCTACTTTTAAAAGACAGGTAGGTAGACTGACTTGATTTTCCTGTTTTCTGTGCAATCTGAGATCACAGCATGCCACACTGGAGATGGTGGCATGAATTCCTGTTCAAGAAAATTTCAAAAGAATAGCATCAGTGATGTGTGTTCTGTCTACACTGGCCTTTTTATTTTGCACTAAAACACTTTTAATCAATGGCTTTGTCCAGCGCTATGTGTTGATGAATTATTTCCCCCTCTAACAGAATCTATCCCAAGTAATTCTAGCCCTGTATTTTTGCAATGCTCAGTGAACTAATAGAAGTGCTACTGATGTGCAAATAGACTAGATTTAATAATAGAAGCATATGATTGGGGCCAGCTAACAGTTTTGTCATTTGATGAGATCAAAACATTAGATGTAATCATGTTTTCGTGTAAGCTTTACACAACAGCAGCATTTTGTTATTAAAATTACAGTTTGCATTTGTCTCAAATTACAGCAATATAACAGCTGTGTTTTATGAGATCATGCATAAATTCTTTGCAATAATTTTGGTCTCGATTGACAAATGTCATGTTTCCATTTCTCTTTAGAAGCATGCCATTGCAGTTGATTTTCCATTTTCACATGGATGAGATTAAACAAAACAAAACAAAAACAAACCAGGAAAAAGTCACACAATATTAAAGAGAAGCACTAAGAAGAACAGTTTTGTTTTATTAGTCTTGGGTCTGATAGCTTTGGATGCTTTTGTTTTCCACAGAATTTATTCATTTATGTTCTTGTTCTGAATGTTGTTTCAGACACAAAGTAAATGGAAGCTATTTTGTAGCACAAAGACCATTCAATAAGTTTCTGTGCATTGTAGAGTGGCTTGTTTGTAACTATTGCCACTGTCTTTTCAGAAAAAAAAAAACAAAACGAAACACTCCCCCCACCTCCACCCCAAAACTAAAAGCCAACAAAAACCCTCTATGCCTTGCTTTTACTGCAGACTTTGTGATAGCATTTAGTGCCATTCATATGGCACACTGAGAATAGTAGTGGTAAATTACCTTAACCTTTATAATGTTCTTAATTTTAGTTGGCTACTCATTCTACGCATCAACATTTACAGCCATAATCATTTCTGGGGAAGGCAGAACAAGGTTCTAAAATGGAAAATGTCAAATGCTCCTGTACTTGAAGGACATTCAAATTCTCCTACTTTATTCTCATAGCAAAAGACTGCAACAAGAGTAGGAAATAACCTTAAATTAATCTAAACACATGACAAATGGTAACAAAGAGGACAAATGGCACAAGCCAGTCTGTTAGGACTTTAAGATCTTCATTTTGTGGTTACCTTCACATGCAGCTCATCCTTTCTAAGACTAGTCATAAACAATGAAGTCACTGAAAGTGATTGTCAGTCTGTTTATGCTCTCCTGGTACTCCTACAGCCAGACCTCAAATACGCAGTGCAGACTGCTAGAGAGACATTACCTACTGATTCTTGGTTACTTTGACACTTATGGCTCTGCCAGTGATTACACTCCTCTTCAAATGCAAGTACCATTTCACTTGCACTTTCCTGTCCACTTGTGTCCAATTCTTAGTTTGTTACTTGTTTTCTTACCTTCAGCCCTATCATTTAGTTCACCTTATTTCTTTTCATCTTCTCATCTATTTACACTGAAATGATGGGGTTACATTCTAGCAAAAATGAATTAGCTTCAATAACATTATACGTGTCACAAGTTAGAGGTGAGAAAAGTGACATAGGAAGAATCAGCGGCAGAAGATTTTATACTGAAAATTAAAATTATGCCTTTGATTTAAATACACTGATTAACCAAAAACTTATGAGGATAGTAACATTGAGATAGTGACACATATAGTAACATAGATAGCAAAGGCTATTCTTGCTTGAAAGAGGATACAGAAGAAAGATTTTAAGTCACGTTGAGTTAAAAAAATTTCAATAGCTTGCAAGTAAGAAAACATTTTTTTTTTTTTGCATCTCCCTCCTCTCTCCAAAATGTAAAGCATATACACAGAACTTTAACAACACCATCAATGTAGAAAGACAAGGGGCCAGGAGGGAGTGCAGTTCGTAATTCACAGTTTGATCTAGTTATTGATGTATTTTCAATGTTCATCTTGTTTGCAATATCATGAAGAAGTATTAAAGTGGTAATAAACTTCTGTAATTTATCTTGCCATATTAGAGAGTGAAAACTCTGTATCAAGGTACTCAGTCTCTGTCAGAACAGTACATAATTTCCCAATCATCTTGATATTATTCTTAACAGATAGAACCTGATAAATATATGGGTCATGTTATGAGTTTATAAGATTTCCACAAGACAACAAACCTCAAAGAGTAGGGAAAAATTGTCAGATAAAATCCACCTTAAATCATGAAGTCTGTAGTGTCATAGCATATGCAGTGCATTATATTGTATTTTGTGAAAAATCTTGTGTGTCTATCTGTATGTGATACAGATACAGAGAGAGACAGATAAGCTCATGTAACCATATGTGTGCAGTTACAGAATCTCAGAATCCTGGAATGGTTCAGGTTGGCAAACTGTGTTTCAGTTTATGCCCACTGCCTCCAGTTCTGTCACTGATCATCACTGAAAAGAGTCTGTCTTCATCCTCATTGCACCATTACGCTCTCCCTTCAAGTATGTATATACATTGATAAGACTCTCCTGAGTCTTCTTCTCTCTGTGTTGAAGAGCCACAGTTCCCTCAGCCTTTCCACATAGGAAAGATATTCCAGCCTCAGATGTGGCTGCAGGAATGCTATGTAGAGGGTAAGAATCATATCCCTCTATCTGCTGGCAATATTTTGCTTAATGAAACCCACGATATCATTCACCTTCTTTGTTGCTAGGACATATTCTTTGTTCATGTTCAAATTAGTGTCTACCAGAACATCCAGATCCTCTTTTGCCAAGCTGCTTTCCAGCTGGGGGCATCTCAGCATATAGTTGTGCATAGGGTTGTTCATTACCAAGTGCAAAACTTTGCACTTCCTCCTGCAGAACTTGATGAGGTTCCTTACCTTGTCTAACTGCCCTGTTGTAGAAGTTGTATATGAAGTAAACATTTCGTATGTAAGTTTTCTGCAAATTGATGATTAAGTAAATACCAGAATAAGCATATTTATGAAAGTGATGTCAAATGTGATGAATATGTAATCTGTCTAAACCATATGTACTAGATGCCTGCAGCATGACCACTTTAGTTTGTGAACTTAACTTTTTCCTATGGAAAACCTACAGAGCTCTTTTATTTTACTAGAGGATGTGATCTAAAGAAGGTTTGTCAAGCAGTATCTTAGGCAACATTTTTTCCCCTCAATTAAATTTTAGATTTTTTTTATATTAATTTTTCCCTTGCACATCCATTTTGCCCTTTAGATAGAATAATGTTTGTGTAAAAATAAGATCAACCATGGGAAAATCAAGGTTTATTTGTCATTCTGTTAAAGGAACTTTTTCTTGCTTGTTACAGGGTTGTCATATAAAAGCAATGGCTTTGACACCATTAAACATGCAGTAAAGCCTTTCACAAGCATACAGCATTAGCCAAATTGTCTTAACCCTGTCAAGTGTTTACATTAGGCTTATGAAAGCTTTCCTTTCATTCTGAACAATGTGTTAATCTTCATTTCTTCTCTGAAACTGGTGTGTATACAGTAAAAAATCTGCTGTGTTCCACTCCAGGAGGTGAAGAAAGTGATTCTTCATAAATCCCAAGGGAAAAGGCATTAGGCTTTACAAAATTTATGTCTTGCTCTTATCTAAGATTGGCTCAGAGGAGATTCTAGTTTTGCAAGGTGGTTGTGGTATAGAATATGGTAAGCTATGCAGTTCAAGTTTTCTCATTTAAACACAGATCATATCTGCATTATATTATAGCTGTAACTGGTTCTGTAATGTACTGAGAAAATCATTGGTAGAGTAAATCTTAAAGGACCCAAATAGTACTACACTTTTATAGCCACATCTCTTCAGAAAATCAGCATAAGCGTTTCCTATTGAAAAAAGTATTCACTTCAGATGGTAGAGATGCAGATATTCAAGCAGTGAAATATGTTACATTTACCCATAATTTTCTAAATATTGTATCCTATCACATGACAAATGACTTTTAAACTTCCATCCTTGGTTTAACATTGAAAGTACAGAAGCAAGAACAAAAATAGAGTTGAAATTAGCTATTACATTGGAAAGCAAAGCAAACACTTGGCATACATCATATGACATAAAAAATACTCAGATAACCATTTCAGGAAGAGTGAACAGTCTTGTGAAACTGTCAGGGATTAAGGCTGGCTCTCATATGAAATTATGGACCTAACTACAAAGAACTGGTTGCAGTACCTACCATGTCATCCTTTCTGTAATATCTCCTCCTCACAGACTTTCTCACAGAGGGAATAAAATCTCATTTCTTTCCTCAATTTTTATCTATAATGACAATAATTTGAAAGACTGAGTTATTAACTATAGTATTAACTTGGCAAACTAGCCTTTGTTAGCAATAGTCTTCTAGAGATGAAAGAAATAGCTTCCCTCTAACAGCCTTTCAGCTGTATTAAGGACATTTTTTTCCTTTGCCTTCTAGGGAAAGACTTGAATTCAGTGTCTTTTTATAAGCTCAGTTTCTCCATTCCAATTCTCCTCTGGGTCATATAGGAATTGGGAAAAAAAAAGAAAAAAAAAAAAGAAAAAAAAAGACAATAGCAAGAGATTGTTTTACTCTTTCATAATGTCTTAAGTGAAAAACCTTGGGCAAGTATGAAGAATTTCCACACTTTGAGAAAGAGAAGACAGACACTGAGGGACAGGCAATACATTAAGACCTCCAGAGGTAAAATAAAGGTGGTATCATCTGTAAAAGGTGAAGTTCTAAGCATTATCTTCAGTAAATTCTTCAATAAATTCAGTAAATTCAGTAAATTCACTTCTCCTCTCTAGGAAAGAGAGAAGTGTGTGAGTTTTGTTCTGATTTTCTAAAAGAAAAATTTGCTAGTGAGTCACCCACTGTCCATGCCAAAGGCCTATCTGAGGACAATTTTCAGTTACAAATATTAACTTCCTAAAGCCTTATGTCCTTATATTTTTTAATTACACATCTGTCTCTGTACATCTTTGTCTTTCTCAACTACAAATGAACATCCATGCTTTCAACTTCTTTTCAACTCTTTCCACCTCTATGCACCATGATTTGAACCGTAAACTACACACATCTGTCACAGCTTCTCCTGAGGCCTCTGACTGCCAAGTCTCTAGCCCAGTGTCCTCATCTGGTGGAGAGGATCATGGAACTTCACTGTGTGCTGAGTGGAGAGAGATCATATACAGTCTACCTATCTCCTACATGTCATCACTCCTATCTTCTGAGGTCCTGAACTTCTTTAGGAGGAGTTTCATAGTTTGTTGCACAGTTTTCATCTGAGGCATATACTAGCAATTATTAATGAAGAGTGATCAGATATGGAGAGATGAAGGAGATGAAAATAATCAAGGAAATAGAACTGAAGAGACTGGAAAGTGTGAGGAAGCTCCTTGCTGAAAACGGAGTAATTCAGAGTTTTCCTAACAGTTGCTCTGAGCAAGCACAGAGGTTTGAAACAGCATTATACACATGAAGGCAGATGCAGACATTCACACTGGGAAGGGACAGAAGTGAATAAAAAATCAGTCAAATAAGATGTTATTTCTTATTTACTGTAAAAAATTACTTTGTCTGTTTTCACATTTTGTATGTTCTGAGTAAGGCTTTATTTGTTTTTCTTTCAGTGCTGACATTTGTCAGTAAAGCCAAAGATCATGACTTCAGCTGTAAGTTAATTATACACTAGAATAGAATCGTAGAATGTTTTGGGTTGGAAGGGATCTTAAAGATCATCTAGTTCCAGATAGATCATCTCACCAATCCTCTAGAAACTAACAAGACCCAAGGTATAATTGCCAAGGTACAATTGAGGAGATGTAAGCTTCTATTCATCATCTCAGTCTGAATCAGATCTGTTGATGAATTTTTTATTCTCTTTTCTCTTTGTTGTTTACTTAATAATGAAATAAACAAAGATTCAGTAGACATATTTAATAATGCACTTTATAACATAAAAATAAAAGTTCTAAAGTGTATCATGTTCACTTATGTAATTCTGGTGCTGATTTCTTGTTTTATTGGACTTACCTATGTCATTCAAGAGTTATAAATTGTGAATTCTGAATGACTGAATCAACTGACCTACTATTTTACTGAGTATAATTGCATTGTTGATTTTTTTCCCTCTTTGTTGGAAAGTCAATACAATGCTCAGTGCAATTTTCAACCATTGTAAATTGACAGAATATAAGTATATGGACTTGCACCAGTTCAGACACAGGAATGTCATGAATTTTCCTGCTGACAACAAATTAGTGGGAAAACAAATTTTTAACTCAGATTCTCTTTATTGATATTTTCACTTTGTATGAAAATCCTATAGCATACTATGTCCTTTCTTGTTTAAAAGGCTGCCTAAACTCCTTCTTGGACTGTATTACAGCTGTTATAACAGTTAAACTTCAGACTTAACTGTAGTAAGTGTTATAGCCAATTTGGTAGTTAGTATTTCACAATTCAATTCAATACTATTTTTCCTCAATCAAAACAATTTTCATCCTTTCATTCAGGGACAATCACTCTGATTTAACTAATAGCATTAAGTGTGGGCAGGGACTGATCTTCATTTTCTCTTTGAGTGAGCTCACTGAATCTTGTCTTGATGTACAAGAGACCTGAGCAGAACATCCCTCCTTTAGGACAGCCCTCAAGCTTAGTGCTGGCATGACTGGACCTCAGTCTTTGCTGAGGACTAGGAATTAAAATGTTTGCTGAAGCTGTGGCTGGTGAAGTTGTGGCCTGACTCATGACTTGTCAGGGTTAATAGTCTCCTGCTTTCTATGACTTGCGCAAAAAGATATCTCAAACAAAGATAGCCCAGGCAATGTCAATGAGCACACATAGTTTCCTTGGAGAGACTTTGAAAAGATTTAAAGACATGACATGGGAGATGTTTTACAGCTTTCCTCAGAGAATCCATGAAGAGAATCCATGTCAGAAACAGGTTTCTTATTTTGTATCATTACTTGGAAAATGTACAAGTGCTTCTTTTTCTAGAAGAAGCAAGAGTATTTTCCCTTCCTTTGTTCCATTTCTTCTCTAAAATTCTTGGAATAAAAATGATGTAACGGGAAAAGTAATACTTCTTTGCAGTGGCCTTTTCTAATCACTCACAACTACTTCAAAAATTGGCTGTCATTTTCCTTATCTTGAGTGAAACTAGATTGCTTCATTCAGTTAAAGGATCTAAGCTTAAGACAGATAACTTTGGTCCACTGTTTCTTTACTCCCTGCAATGAAAGAAAGCAATAACATGGTCCTGGATTTAGTAGAGAAAAGGAGTGTCCCTATCCATCATTTAATTCTTAGGAAACCTGAGACTCCCAACTCTGGAAATCCCTGAGTCCAAGTATAGGATTTTAGTTAAGAAGAAATCAAACTAAACAAAAGAGAAAAAAACACAAGCACAAAATACACATTTGTTCCTTATAGGCAGTGACGGGAGGGACCAGAACAGTTTCTCAGTTCAGCTTGGTATTGCAAACTAACACCACCAATAATAAAAATCTTGGTGTTGTACAGGAAAGTTTCTTTCACAAAGATGGATGTTAGAAAGTCTTTACCTCAAATAAACTCAATGGTGCCTGTTGTGCAAATCTCCTTCTAGGAACTGACAAAATTGAAAAGGTGGAAGCACCTTATAGACTGACTGAATCTGGAAATGTATGAAGGAAACTCTCAAGTGCACTAAGCCAGTGATGCTTCCCTCCCCTGCATAGGGCAGATGGTCTGGGTTCTGCTTCTCAGAAGTTTACAGAAGGTAACTAGGGAAAGCAAATGTATATAAATCACAGCAAAATCTGAAAACCTAAAAGAGACACACAACTCCATAGGAAAAAATGAAAAAAATAATCCCAAATCCAAACTTGGAAATCATTCACATTAAGAAATCAGATCAAATAAAAATAGAAATATTATTTGATATTAAAGATAGATATGTGCATAACAGCAAGTAAAACTCCAATGTAAATCTAAAGGAATTCCTAGTTAAAATAAAAAAAAAAAAGGAATTATCAGAAAGTTAATATAGGAGATTCTGATAAGAAAACTGTAAGAAAGGGGAAAGAACTAATTTTTTATATACGCTCACCTAGCACATGTTTAAAGGAGTATTACCTGACTCCACTGCTGGGAAAACACAAATCACTTAATGAAAGCCGTTAGGATATGGAATATTATGTTGTAACTGCAGGAACCAATTATTTTTCAAGATTTTTCTACTTTCACATTAGAAAACAGTCTAGGAAATCCTAATTTAATAAAATCCATTGCTGGTAATTTCATATAGGTATTGGACTTGTGATAAAACTAGAGACAGACACAGAACTTTCCTCACAGGTAAAAACTTATGAAAGGCTTAAATTATATTTTGAGGAAAAAAAATCTTAAAGTGATAAATGATCCTAGCATAGAATCTCTTTTGATTTGACAATAGAAACCTCACAATCAGAAATCTTTAAAATAGCATCTTCTATACGGAATAAAAGACAAAGGCAAAGCAAACAGAACAAGCAACCAACTGGAGAGAAGATAATTAAAGGGGAACATTAAAGGCCTTCTAGGACAGTTACAATTATGAAACTGTACTTTAAAAACAATTATATCAAACAGTGTCACTACATGAGTCTACAACAGTTTTATGTAGATAAGCAAGAAAACTGAAATTACTTATTACACCAGTTGGCAAGGCAAATTCAAGACTCAAGAGGTAACTGTAGATATCATTGTGTAGTAGTACAGTGTCAGGTGCCCATCAAAGTCATTCTATCACTGCGCCTCCTAAACTGGACAGAGGAGAGATATAACAAAGGGCTCATGTGTTGCGATAAGGACAGGGGGATCACTCAGCAATTACTGTTACAGGCAAAACAGACTCAACTTGGGGAGAAACGGTTTGATTTAGTAACAATCAAAAATGGAACAGGGAAATGAGAAATAAACATTGAATCTTAAAACATCCTCTCCTACTCCTCTCTTCTTCATGAATTTCTACCTCCTCCTCCTCAGTGATGCAGTGGGATAATAAAAGGTTACAGTCAGTTTATCACAGATTGTCTCTAATACTGTTTCCTTTCAGGGGGAGGACTTCACACACTTTTCCTGTCACAGTGTGTGGTCTCTCGGGTGGATGCCCGAGGGAGGCCATGACTCCATAAGAAGTTCATCCTGGACCAAGTTCCTGGCAAGACCTGGGAGTCTGTGAGGGAGATGCCAATGCCAGACCAGGTTTGCTGGCAGGACTTGTGATCCCGTGAGGGGTCCCAGGCTGGAGTAGTCTGTCCCTGAAGGACTGTCTCTCCCAGTGGATGACCCACGCTGGGCAGCGTGTGTGGAGCTGCCCCATGGGAGGTCCCATACTGGAGCAGTTCGTGAGGAGCTGCAGCCTGTGGGAAGGACCTACACTGGAGAAGTTCATGAAGGACTGTCTCCCATGGGGAGGGACCCCACAGTGTAGCAGTGGGAAGTGTGAGGAAGCCTCCCCCGACAAGCAGCAGCAGCAAAGTCCATCTGTAATGAACTGACTGCAATCTCCACCCCCTGTGCTCCTGAGGGGCAAGGAAAGGAACTGGAGGGGTGGGGTGAGGTGTTTTAAAATGGTTTTACTTCTTATCTCCCTGCTCTTATTGTTTCTTTAATAAATCAAACCTTTTTCTCCCTAAGTTGAGTCTGTTTTGCCCGTGACGCTAATTGCTGAGTTTGATCTCTCCGTCCTTATCTCAACTCACAGGCTGTTTGTTATATTCTTCTCTCTCTCCTGTCCAGTTTAGGAATGGGAGCGATATTATGACTGGGTGGACATCAGGCTAAACCACCACAAAATGAAAAAAGAATGTTCAGCTAGCATATAATCACAAAAAATATATCTGATCTAAATGTGCAAATACTCTAATTGGATTAACACTAAAGGGAAAAGAAGCAGGGAAGACAATAACTCTGTGTTTGATAAAAAGACATGGCATCTGAACAAATATAGACTTCCATTAATGACAACCTATATTCTTATACTTTACTGTATCAATTCAAACAGCAAGGATTGGTTTTAAGAAAAAGCTATCAAACATTCTTTTTAAAATGAAATAAAAGGGAAGTAATAGTTGAAATAAAAAGAAATTTTATGTATGGCAACCTTAAAAAGATATAGAAAGTGTTAATTTATGCCAATGTATAGATAGTTACTATCTGAAAAAAACCCAAAAAACAAAAACAAACTCTTGAAAGATAATAATGCTTAAATTTATATAGATGACCATGCAAGCAAAATTCTCACACCATTATATTGGAAGAAATGCATACATTTGCATTTAAACACATAAATTTTTGCAAATGGGATATATTAGACTCTTAAAATAGGCAGACAGATTCTGCTGACAGTAAAAGATAAAAGTAAAAGTTTGAGAGTGGAAATTCTGTATCCTGGGATGGAAAAAATAATCCCATTTAAAAATATTTCTCCTCATTTTCCTACTGTGTTGGAAAAAATCCCCAATTTTATGTAGTAATACATACAGTCTTTCATGGCCATGAAACCATTTATAGCCACAGAAGAGAAAATTAATGTTCTTCTAAATGATACACTACAACAAATACTGAATAAAATATAATCAAATCTGACTGTTTGATGAATAATAATGTGACAGAGTCACATTTTCAATGTGCCTCGAAGACAGTTTCTAAAAGATATTTACACTCCCAAATATTTCATACATTATTTCAATGCATATTGCGAGGTTTTGGGTTTGTTTCTGGGAGTTTGGTTTTTTTTCCTAGGAGATTGACATTTTGGAAATTCAAGTTGATTATTACCAAAATTGGACAAATACATTCCATATAAAGTTCAAAGAATATATACTAGGTAATCTAAATGTAAACTGAATGTATAAATACATTAAATTTGTCAACTAATTCCATATATTTAAGAGACATAGGACACCGTAACTCAATCCCTAAAACACAGGAAGAAAATAATATTTAAAAATTTATTTCAGTTCTGGAATTCTAGTGCATCAAGTAAGTCACCACAGAATATTTACAATATTTACAAATAATAAAGAATAATAATGATAAGAAAAGAAATGATGACGAAACAGAAGTTATATGTGAGAGCTTTCCATTATTTTCTTTATTCTCAAATATACTTAAGAGAGAAATTATCTAAAGAACACAATACTCCATGGACTAATAAGTAATGAAGTGGATGCCAGTGTGCACCAAGTGATGCAGAAAAGGACTTTTTTGTAAACGGCATGACACCTATTGTCTAGACTGTAGTATGTGTTCGAAACAGTTCCCAAAATTGTTCCATTGTTTAATAATTTCCTAGAATCCTCTCAAATTCCAAAATCAATGGACAATTCACTGAAGTTGGAATCTAACAAAGAAAACTGATTACACCTCTCATGCATCTGTGTCTGTAATAAATACTAATGCCCAGCTATTAGCCAAAGGGTTGCTAATAGTGTCAATTCTCAGTTGCTGAAATTGAGACCCATATAATTTATTCCAGGAAATTCTAATTGAGAGGTAATAATAAAATCATACAGAGACAGAGATACTGCTAGGGAAAATCTGAGAACTTCAGTGGCTCATCTAGGTGCCTTTGACAATACTGCTACTTGAATATACAGGAGAAAGATATTGGTTGTTGAAAGCTGATCATATCACTCTCTCAAAATATATGTGGAAATGAGTTTGATCATTCCAGAACAAACAACAGCTTAGTATAATCTCCTCTTCTGTTGCATAATAATATAGACACATAATGAACTCTGGAGATAATTAGGCAGCAGAAAATAAGTAATCAAGAATATTACAAAAAACTACATGCAGTTCTTTTCCCAATGTAATCTATGCTTGTTTAGAATTGATTGAAACAATGTACAGCAAGGAATGGGAGACTGTAGGAAGCCATTCATAGATTTCTATAAAAAGGAGTAATGAATTCTCATTCATTTTTCCAGTTCTACCTAATTTTAAATTAATTTTTTTTTGTTCTTTTTCAAAATAAATTTGGACAGACAGAAGTTAAAAGAAGGTAACAGCCTTACTGAAGGCATAATAAGTGAACTATAAAGATTTATAGAAGGATAATTACTACATTGTCCCAGCCAAGACAATGACTGCCAAAACCCATTGTGTAGAAAGTTTCTCAATCAGTCTTTTGAGATGATAAAAAAAAAATGTGCAGTTATCTGCCCTCTCAAAAAGCATGAGGAAAACAATATTTCTTTTCTATTAATTGCATCAGAATCGTGTTATTTCTTGTTCGAAACAAATATTTTGCACCTGGAATGATATATCTTTATTACATTTGCCTAGGGAAAAGAGATATTAGTTCCCATACTTACTATTATTATTGTTGTTGTTGTTAATATGTAATAATATAATGTGGAATTATTTCTAGAACCTTATGAGGCTACCTGTTCTTTCAGATCTCCTCTGGGCCAAAACCGGCCATCAGAAGCTCTGTCAACTCTGTTCATAACTTATTTTCACATCTTCCACTTCATCTTATATAATTCCATGTTCTAGTGGATTTTATTACAGTTCAAGCTCAAAGTGTTCTGTTTGATGTATTTATGTTACTTCTCGTAACATCCATTATTGTACACCTTTAAAATCCTAACAAAAACGAGAAAAATTCTGTGATTCAAACAAATAGGTATCCTAAACCAATTGTTACAATATCCAAGGAAGAAATAACTGAATCCCTTCAAAAGCTAAATGTTACTACAGTTTTTTTATCATTAAATTGCTTGAACTTTACTATTAATATTGATATTCCTTATCATGTATGAAATTGACTATAAGGAAAATTAGGAATCTAAGTCCATTTGCCATAGAAAATGCTGTACTAACTGTAAAACTCTATACTTTGAAATGCTTTCAAATTGTACATCTTCTGAGCTACAAGTCTAGAACAATTCAATTTTTTAAGTACATTTAGCATACTACTACAAATGACACAAAAATGTAGTTCCTGGTGATTACTTTTATCGCCAGACCACATGGATTTATATAGGGCTTGAAGCTTGTGATTTATCTTCTTATTAGTTAAACAAATAAAAAGGCCATGTAGTGTTGATTCCCACTTCCAATGCCAAGAAGTCTGTGAAAAGGAAAAAAAAAAGAAAAACAAAAAGAATCCCAACCCCCAGTTTCAGTGACAGCCCTTTTTTCTTTCTTTCTTTGGAATAACAGCTATTCCTATCCATACCATCTAGACAAATGATTTAGGTACTTGCAAGATCAGAGAAGAAATTGAATTTTCCAACTGTATCAAAAAGAACATAATAAAACCAGTAAATATAAGAACAATTAGTAGATAAATATTGGCATTTGAGGAGATATTCACCGTGTTTGAATGTGACATAGTGAGCCAAACATACTCCTCACTTTGGAAGACACAGGTTCAGGTTGCACAATTCTTGCCTGACACAAGAATGAAAAGACTGACAAGAGAGCACCTACCAACACAGAATTTGCATATGAAAGATGTAACTGGGCTCAGCTAATCAACTGTGTCTGTCATAATAATAGAAAAGGAACATACACATACTTTTAGCATCTCAGCTGAACAGCAGAAATCTTCAGCTTTAGGAAATATTTTTATTAAACAGACTAACTCACTGTAATCACGTAAACATCTCTTTATAAAGAATTAGAGAGAATTTGACTTAGACTGTTATATGATGTGACAAGTAGATAAAGAGATTAACAGTATCTCAGAGTTTGGAACTGGAGAATCTAAGCGCCTACGGAAGGACAATTAAATAGAGAGGAATGAAGAAGAAATGTGCTGCATTGGTTCATTATGAAATGCAACAGTCTACATTTCACAGTCATAAAAGTTTCATATCAAAATTTCTAAGGACAATAGAATTCCTCCCACAAGTAGTGATATCTTAAACCGGGAAATACTTAAGTTTACCTAGATAATCTACAAGTTGTTCTGAAAGGATCTATATCTAAGGAAGCAGAGCGTTCACCATCGACACAAAAAAACAAGTAAATTATATTAAAATGTTATTTTAGGAAATTTTATATTTCATAATGAGGAAGTAAAACAAACCTGAAAACACTTTATATTTTTTCCTGGATGAGTCTCACTGAATGCTATAAAAAAATCAATTGCTAAACATAGATGAGCAATTGAAAAGGCTAAACAGCATTGATAAATCAGTATTTTTAGAATATTTCCATGAAAGAGTGCTTACTGTGCTGGTTTATTATCTAGATATCACTTATGCTTGCAGCTAAACTACCTCTAATTCAGAAAGAGTTAATTTGCCAACAGAAGATATTTCTAGGGAAGAAGACTAGGCATTTGAGACTGCTTAGTCTTGGTGTGCAGTAAAAGATCTTTCCCACATATCAGTCTAATTTCCTGTATTGAGACATAATAATGGCTTAAAATTATCTTTTAGAACCTCTTGGATCTCCAGAATCCTATCCAAAATTTAAGCAGACTGGCAAGGAAGGGGAAAAAAGAAAAAGAGGAAAAAAAGGAATAAATGGAGCAACAGTCTCTGTCTAGATAAGCTATATATAGACCAAACATTTATTGATTCTTTCTCTGTCACTAATCCTAGTTCAGTCTATAGCAGCTATTCTAGAGGGTATTGGTGCAAACAAAGATGTGAACCAACTACTGAATGTACCTCTTGCTTGTCAATAATGATTAATTCTAATTTAAACCAGACCTCAACACAATAAATATTTGTGTTTTCCAATTAATAACTGTTAGAATAATACATTTAATCTTCTCAAATATTCACTGTTGCCTGTGAGTGATGCTAAACTGATTTTGATGCTGTTCATTGTAGTCACATTTGTGGAAAACTTTACAAAAGTACATACAATGGATTTTTTAGATTCCATCTCAGCATGTACTACCTTTGATGAAGTATAAACTTGACAGAGAGTTAAGATAAATCAATGTCTTATATATCCAGCCCTGCTTCCATTATACAGATAATTTCCATGTGCAACTTCAAGAAAACTTTCATTCAAAAAGCTAAACTTTTAACTCATAATGCATATTAATCTCTTTAATACTGATGTAGTCTATTGAGTTCTACTTAAAGTACAAATCTGGCTGTTTGTAGTTAAGTTTCATCTGGAGAACTAGTAAGAAAAAAAAAAAAAAAGAGTATCCAGTGTACAATAGATGCAAATAATCACAGCCAAAAAACATGTTTTGTACAAGAGCTTAGGCAACTACTAATTCCTTGGAGCCTGTCAGGGATTGCTTGCTGCTAATCATCATCAGATCATGCTTGTTCTCTTTCTCTTTGAAATCAATGAAGTGCAGCAAATAATTTTCATATTATAGGCCTATGTCAGTATCATACCTTTTCCCCCAAGTTGGGCAAAGCAGTGTTTGTTTTTCTATGTCCCTTGAATAAAGTACTCCAAGATCATTATTTGTACAGAAAGCTTTACATAAATCCAAGTTTTCTACTGTTTTTGTCCATTTTTTTATCATTATCAAAGCAGCAGTGCTTTGGATCAATGCATCATCACAAAGGAAAACAATTTGTTCTCCAGTCTTTGGAAATGCCAGTGCTTTTGCATTCCTGTTTGTCACTAAATTGATAAAGATGTAGCTACATATAAACAAAATAATCAGTTTGTAGAGTTTTGCTGATCATCTTATGGGGTAGAAAAAAAGGGGCAGGTGTTTTTGCAGCATGGCCAATATAATTGCATGAAGTGTACAACACAGCTTTGTGCATTTCTGCACACAGTCAGACTCAAGCACTCCAGGAATATGTCTTCTACATGGAAACTTGCTCTCCAAATGTTTTCTTAAGGTCAAACTTCTTCAGCCATTTCTGACTCCTATTTTCTTCTTTCTTTCTTTCAGAAATCTCTGCCTTTGTGATTATCTTTCCTTCTTTCTCTCATTTCTACAGATAGGTACAATTTCCCGGTACTTGAAATTGAGCATAAGAGAAAGCATAGACAACTGCATAGACCAGAATCTTTCCCAGCTTGCAATGTTTCTAATCATTCTATCAGTCAGTTGTACAAAGAAATGTCATGGCACTTTTTACATTGGTCCTGCAAAAAGATGTGCCTCGAATGGAGGACTGAAGAGGGAACAGTAAAAGATGTGCAAAAGATGTGCAAAAAGATGTACCCCAAATAGAGGATTGAAGAGGGAACAGTAAGGGATGAAGAGGTTATGCTCCTTGTTTTCAACCAGCAGCACAGCAGAAAATGAAATGCTGAGGAAACCACTCACTTCCAGGATTAATATTTAAGATGGCAAATGCTCTTTACCCGATGTTTGATGACTTACTGTGAACAAAATGTCACTCAACTCAATACATAATAAGAAATAAAGCACTTCTGCCTTTTAATATCCCACATATTAATATCCTATGTAATATCCTTACATAACCCAAACCTCTGTTTGTAACTGTTAGCTGTACCAGACAGACCTACATGAAAGCATGTAACCATGTAAATGAGCAGTGAAATACATTAAAAGAACAAATAAATAAAAAAAAAAAACAACAACAGAAGTTACAAAGTTGTTTGTAAGACCTCAGTTGCATGGAGACCACACACATAAGATTGAATGCATGTGACTGTAAAAATGTACTTCCGGAGAAAAGAACATATTGTGATAATTTCAAACCATGAATGTATTTCACTTTATCCAAGGTGCATTAAAAAACTAACCTAACTCAATTAGAGCTCCACTGAAGAAGTTTTGTCATCAATTTAAACAATATACATTTTCATTCATTTTCAGTGATTTTGAACTGGGATTGACAACAGAAAAGAAATTATCTCGTTTTTCATTATGACTTTCAGAAATAAAACTGTTATATTCTTCAAAAATTGTGTTAACTTTTCTATCAGAATATTGTTATTTCAGAATATAAAAGAACTAATTCAGAAAGTTACTTTCTTTGTTCACTCATTCTCTTGTTCTCATTATTTGGTTTTACCTTCTTATTAATTTATTTACATTTAATTGCATAATCCCTTAAAGTAGACGGAAAGAAGAAAGATAATCAAGCTAACATGTTCCACATTAGCACTTGCTTTTGCCCAATAGGTGTTACTGTGACTTACAATCCCAAATCACGTTGTGATTTAATTAAAAATTAAGAATAAATAAAGCTGCAAAAATGATATATCTTTAGTATACAGAAGATTTGTGTTATCTTTTTATGTGAAAAGTTGTGATGACAGAATATAAAATATCCTCAGTATGTCATCTCTACACTGGAATTTTAACTGGGAAACACTGTTTTTGCAAAAACTAACTGTAAATTTCAAGATTAACCAGTCTTAAACTTTAAAAACTTTTGTATATGGAGTCAGCTATGACACAGTTAATGTTGCATCACTTAGGTACAGCTGCTTTTGTCAGATCTTTTTATGTTTTCTGGCAATAATGATGCTTCCTACAAAAATCAGGACTAGAAACACAAGGATGTTTCTGTGCCTAGGAAAATGTGGATGCTGGATAAGAGTCAGGTTTCTCCTCTGTCAGGATTTGCTTTCGAAACTAACTTTTCTACATCTGGGATCTGTAGGCACAAAGCCTGTTCATTTGGTCAGAAGAGTTTGCTTACAGAAGAAAAAATAAGAAAAAAAACAGTAAGAACTTTACATATGGTGTGGTATAGTTAAAGAATATGGAAGAAACTACATTTTACATAGACATCCAGAAGTCAAGTACTCTACGATGCAAAAGGGAAGGAAGTATTGATTGCCTCCAATGGAAAGATGTGGAGGCTGTGTTTTTTGGAGGGATATTTCTGAGGATTTTTTAATTTTTTTTTTAAGGATGGTAGTGTTTGCATCGAGTTATAGAACCAAAGTGTATTCCATTATAGACATAGATACTAGAAACATCAAGCTTTTTCTCACAAATGCAGAATTTCAGAAAATCTCTCCAAAGGCATTTCAATACTATAAGACAATAAGAATTTCGGCAGACATACAATTTTCATGAAAACATTTTATGTACTTAATGGCTCCTATTTTTTGAGCCTCTTAGAGCTTCAATTTTACCCTGCATGCAAATCTTTAGGATGATGTAACACAGAAATCTTTCTGAGACTTACAAAATCTCCTGCTGTCATTCTGTGTTTCTGACTGTGATACATGCATTTTAGTTCTGCCCCTAGCTCTCTAACTCTAGCTCATATATTTACAGAACTGCATAGTATATTTGGAGGTGCACCAGGAGATATAATCACCCTTCCCTGGCATGTAAACCAGCCACTCAGGGAAACTGAGGACCAATGCCAAATGTACGTGTATCACTGTACTGTAAGCCCACTCATGTAATGATGACTAGCGCAGAGAACCTTCAATGCCAGAACAGAGGAAAACAGAGTCTAATGTGCTAATAGAATCAGCAAAAAAAATCTTGTCCAAAACCTCTTGCCACTGTATCGACAGATATTTGACAATATCTGGGAAATCAGTTTCTATTTGTAACAAAACTAAAACTCTAGGGGGAAAAAAAAGGTCAAAGCCATCTGTCTCAGATAATTTAACTTCATTTCAGATAAAACACAAAGGAAAGAAGAGCAATTCAGAGAAATAATGAGTGGTCTTCCAGAAAAAGCTTCTTAATGTTTAATCAAGCTTCACCATACACTAAGATTCCCTCAGAGACAAGACTTTAAAAATGTCTATGGAAGCATTCTCTTGCTTGACTCATTTTGTGAAAATAAATAATGACTTTCAGCATTTTTTTAGTCAGGCACAATGATTGTGAAAACATTCCTAGTAATTCTATGCAGCATTAGTAATGGCAAGAGATGGACTAGATGACCTTTAAAGGTCTCTTTCAGCCAAAACTATTCTATCATTCAATGAAAAACCATAATGGCAGATATTGTTACTTCATAACTTCTACTGGGTTTTACCTTTCTTCATATTGCAGAACACAACTTAAATAGTAGAAAAAATATGCACAGAGCATTTGTAGTAGTGATCCCGTCCCAACTCAGCACTGTTGCAGAACCATAAAATATTAAAGAGAGAGTTGGCTGTAACACTGGTGTTTGTGCAGACACAGCACAAGGTCATGAGTCAAACAAAATGACTATCAGGGTTATTCCCGTTAAGGTAATTAATTATTCAGGATGTGATGGCTACAGCAAAACTGTTCTTTGTATTATGCATGTCCAGACTCTTCATTGCAAGAAGTGAGGAAATTTCCTTCGTCTTTATAGCATGCACACAAAGGCCAGGCACAGCTCTAAGCCCCATCTTCAGTTGGAGTGTACATGGCTGCTAGGAAAAATAGGCAAGGCCTTTTTTGTTTGGGGATATGTGTTTGGGGATATTCTCAGTAGACAAAAAGGACAGCAATGCGTATACCCTCTGAAGTAAAGAACGGGTATGGTTTGAGCCAATGTAATGCCACATCTTCCAACATTCTGTATTACTTGTCTACAAAGCTCAAGAAAAAGAACAGTCTGTGCCCCAGTGAGTATCTAATTTAGCTGAAGACACAAATTTGATATGTTACAATTAGAAGAAAACGAAAAAGCTGTCACTGAAAGAACTTTATGACTGCATGGTTGCATTGGCTAATAAGATATTAAGCTATCTAACCTAAATTCTAAACTAAAATGAGACTGAGATAATAGCTAAATGAATAATAATAAAGGAGGTAATAATTTCATAGTTTTCCATTAATAAGAAATAACTTATTTTATTTGGTATTCATTTAGAACTGAAAACTAAAAAAAAATAAAAGCTTTTGTGAAAACTTGATTTTATACTCTTCTTAGAATTTCATCAGTGCTTTTTATTAAAGACAAAACCTGAACTTTCTTTTCTAGAGCTATTTTTTATTAACATTTTCAAAATAACATTTTTCATAAAAATATTCCTGGAAATAATGATCATTATATCAAATAGGATTAGAGTATAGGTTTTCTATTTTCAAAATTTGACTTTAAAATGATTGTTAAAATGTAAAACTGAGAAATTACTTTTTCCAAATGCTATGCAAGCCTGTGTTGTGAGTCAGTATCTACAGATCATCTACTGCTTTTTCCACTATGATATCAGTTAATGGCATGGTCTAGATACTAGAGTTTAGGCTGGACATAGCCTGTAGGTTGGAGTCTACTTTTACCTCTGTGTCCTGTACTAGTGTGCTGCGACCCATATGAGCAGTTCTAAACATACAGCCAGTAGGAGCTGTTCTGCCAGTGGATCAAGTGAGGGGCCACATGTGGGACCTGATCTTGTGAATCAGACCATGCTAACTAAAACACAGCATCTACTCAAACCTTATGAATTTTTAACATACTAACTCTATATTAACGTTTAATTAGAGCTTGATTATGTTTACTAAACTTTAGGGTAAAGTTTCTAACCAACAAGAAGTTAATGTTTAACAATAGATACATGGAAAAATAACTGTGCTGCTTTAATACAATCTTGTCTTTTTACTTCATCTTTTCCTATAAATGTCATTTTTCACTGAAAAGAAAGCAGTAGTCATTAGTTTACATCCATAAGTTCAAATGCAACAGCCCCAAATTATCACAAATGCAGACTGGAGGAGGAAACTTTTAGAAGATACATAATTGAGTCCTATAAATGATCTGTAAGAATCATTAATCTCAGCAGTGAATAAAATCTTCACATCTTATCTGATCTCAGACCATGTATGAACCTTGATCTTTCCCTACTAGACCTCTTTCTGGACTTTCTGTTCTGTTTCTTTTTAACTCTTAGGATCTATTTTTGATTTATTTGAACCCTACATGTGAAAAGTTGAGTCTCATTTACTGTTCTTATATTTGACATAAAATTATAGGAGTGGAATAAAAATAGCATTCAAAGAACAATTCAGATTTGGAGTGACCTTAGGAAGTCTCTCATTCAACTTCATGCTCACAGCAGGGTCAGCTGTGAAGTGAGAAGAGATTGCTTTTTTTTCTTCTTCCTCAGTTCTAAACACCTCTTGTTTCAATTCATTGTCCTTTTCTTCTTACCATGCCCTATAGCAAGGAGCTGCTTCTATCTCCTTTGTGCTTTCCTCACAAGTCTTGGAAGTCTGTTGTTGGATATTCTGAACTGACATAGCTTATCAATATCTTTCCTTCATTTGAACGCCTAAAAATAGCTGTAATATTCTATACACAGCCTTTCAAGCACTGAGTTCAAGTTTTCAACTGCTTCCCTTGGTCTATTGGCTATAGTCCATGTAATACAGTCCAGGATGCTAATAGACTTAGAAGCTCCACATGATTGTGATAGCTGACCCACAGGCTGTTAGCATCAAGGACCATTGGCATAGTTCCTTGTTAGACAGACTACAGGAAGAATTTCATCAAGAGGATAGCTTCCTCACTTCCTTCAAATTTCTATTATTTTTAATGCACTCTCTTTTTTCTTATTTTATTTAATGTAAATTATTTTTGACAAAAAAAAATGCCAATGTTATCACATGCAGTTATTTTTTCTGGTCAGAGAAGTATTCTGACAGAATATAAACTTGCTGTGTTTGGATGCTGGCATGTAGCCACAAGACCTAGTAGGTACTATACTGGCTATCACATTAGGAGAAACATGGGGGGATGGATGTTGCTCCCATATCAGGAGCTCTGGACTTTATGCTCATTTTTAGGAGATGGAACAGGCTTCTTCCCAAAGTGGTAGTACTGTTTGGCAGGCACAGAAGCTAAACATGATATATTCTCCCCTTTTAGCTAGGAGGAAGGCAGAGGTGAACAATGTCAGGTGGCACAAATGTTTTCTGTTGGAAGCTGCTCTGGACTTCCTAGGCAAATGTGGTTTTGGATGCTTTGGATGTAGCCAAAGTGAGGATACCATGCAGTTCACCTGCAAGTCAGTATAGCTTTGTTGCCCTGTAGTCTCACTAAGGATTCAAATTACACAATATGTTACAATTTATATCTCTTTGATAGATTTCAGTTCCTGAATATCCTCCATGACCAAGTGCAAGAAAGATGATTAGATTGCTTGTGTGTGAGTTCAAGAGCTGCCCCTTGCTTCCCCAGCTGCAGAATGAACCTGCAACTGTGACTTCTGTTGTCTTTTTAATGTTCCCCCATTGTGTCTGACTCCCACTGAGGCACTGATCAGCCCTACCCATTTGTTCTCAATATTCATTTGAAAACAGGCAGAAAAGATGACCAACTACAAATTGATGTACAAGTCTGTATTCCCAGCAGAAAGAGAAGTTGTTGCATTAATCATAAGAACAAGGAGCAGTATTAATATGTAACTATATCTAGCAGTGTGAAAAAGGCAATCACATGGACAATGTAACCAGGTAGATGAGGCAAGAAAGGGCACTTCCTACTGACTATGATTTCGGTTTGCACTCAAACTGGTCTGTAAACCTGAACATCATACAGGCACAGTGATAACATCCATTAACCATCACATTATTCTGAGGTAATGAACCACTTTAAAATTTCATCATCTCCTATGGAAACACCCAAATTACTATAGATCAGGCATGAGTGTAGGGGTGTGCAAGGTTTCATTCAATACTGTACTGTAATCTAGAGAAATAGAGTGCAATGTCATGAGCAGAGTATTACAAATTTATATAAATATTATGAACATTATTTGACTGATAAAAATCTGGTTTATTAGCAATACTCTGGATGAGGAAAAATGGTACCTGCAGCAAGTTATAATTTTGTGACATAGTAATGTCATGAGGCGTTACCATAAAGTTTTGTGAAACTGTATATATGCTTTTTTATTTCATATGAATGCAGTATATATATATAAAAAGAACTACTGCAAATCCACTTTTTGTTGAGGTCTTTTTTTTTTCCCCCAAGTACAAAGAAGTCCACTTTTATGAAAGATCAAAATCATCATTTTTATTACGATAATGTTCAGAAGTGTCTTGGAATAATCAGGACTTCACAACAAATACCTGTTGCTACACACTGTAATTACCTCTCTAGGTATAGGTGCACAGATGAATGGTATTAACAGCTGCATTAAGAACTAGTGCAGCCTACTACTTCTCCTTTCCAAATGATGCTTTCTCTCTTATGATCTCCTCCTCTCTCACTTCTTAATCCTTAAAACAAATCACCCCATATCATAGAATCATAGAATGATAGGATTGGAATCACTTGACTGCAATACTTCACAATTAAGTCCTGTAAGTATTAAGGTATTAACTACATGGATTTAACTATAAAAATAAGATGCAGTGGAGCTATATGAACGACATTGCTAGCAATCTTGTTGAAGTCTAGGGCACATGGAAACCCAGTGAAACTGTTTATAAGGTTAATAAATATGCCTTATCTTCATTTATACCAGCCTGATGTCTGAAAACTTACTAAACTTTGCGTCTTTTGCACCTCTATGTGATAAAAAGGTGAGTTGCTGAACAGATGGTGAATAAATTACTTTCACTTTTGCTTCTTTCACACTTCCCAGAAGCAAAGCTGGCAAATTGTATTTGGAGTTTGGAATGTGATTTCTTTATTTAAACTGCATGCTTAGCACTAACAAGGGAGCACTCAAGAACATTAATTCAAACACGCAGTATCTCACTCTGGGAACTGTGTTCAGCTTTTTTGAGAATTTATTATTTCCAGAAAATATTAATAGTACCTGAGTGCTAGGGAAAAAAAAAAAAACAACCAAACAAACTAGTCACAGTCCCTTCACTCTTGTGTCAAAAATTACTGTGTATACATATACATATGTGCATAGATAAATAGATGTTTGTATGCATTATATATGTAGCAGATAACTCTTGAGATTAATGTCATTTCTGTGTTTGAGAATATAGTCCAAAAACCTGCAATACATTATTCTGAACAAATAACCTAATGCTTTAGGGAAATGCATTTTAACTTTTTCCTCTGTCCTTATTATAAAGTCCTACTTCCCACTCTGCATATCGTACTGCATCCATCCACAGTGAATTCAGTACTCTATCCCTTCAAACCATTAGCTTAATAATGTTATGTTCTGCCTCATTCCTCTTTACAGTGCTGCCGGTTTTGCATTGTGTTTCATTCTTCTTTGCTCCCCAATCACATTTCTCAATGCACATTTCCCTGTCACCAAATTCTACTTCATCCATCACCTGTCTAATATTTTCTATTTCCTGTGGGCTACAGAGAGCATTTCCTCAACTTTATTTCATTTTTTACTAGCTGAGCTAATTGTTGTTTGTATTTTGAAAGTGCTTGGTATTGTGTGAGACAAAAGAATGAATTAGGAAGAGAACTTCTGCCATACTTCTCTTTATGATATACTTCTAAGCATTAAATTATTCCAGCTGCAAAGCTGTTAGGCCACATAGAAAAGGAGAAAATCAGAGTAAAACAAAACTGTACTAGCCTCATAGATATTTGCTGGGCATACCAGTTTTCTCAGAAGGTAGGTATTTATAAGTCAGGTTGCAATGTATTCTCTTCTACCCTTCTCAAACACATAGAGGTCCTGGATACAATTTCAAAAGCCTATATATAGTAACGCATTGCTAGAACATCTTGCTGCCTCTAAGCCTTGGATACTCAATAGAGCAGTGAAAGTAAAATGGCACCGCAGATTACTAACTAATTAAAACAAATCTCTGTGACGATGATGGTTTTGTTTCAAAAGGGAATAAATATACTACTTTACAAATGGTAGTTCCAGATCCCTGCTGTTCCTTCTCCTTTTCTACTATACTATTACATATAGTGGTTGAAGATTAGACTTCTCAAAACAAATTATATTCAGGTTTCTTTGTGCTAGTAATAACTCAAAGTAAGCTTGTTTTCTGTCTTTGCTTTCTTTATTCTGTTTTGGTTTACTTAATCATTTCAAATTTCTCATAACTCTACTATTTTGAAAGCTATTCACTAGATGTATATGCTAAAATCTCTACTTGCTTTACTTGATCATGCAGGTATTTAGTTTGATTTCTGCTATCTGATAATGTTCAGAGCCATCAAGAGATTATTTAAGAAAACAAAACAAAGCATAAAACTGTCAACAACTGTCCATTACAGGAAGGAAGTAAAGCGTTTGCTGCTACTATATGTATATACCTGAGAAGTATAATGGCACCAAGGATACCGTAAAAGTTGTGTGTGTTCTCTGCTAAGCAAGAAAAAAAAATCAAAATCTTCATTAAAGACTTGGATCTAGGGATGATGAATTAGAGTCTGCAAAATCTTCTGTTGGTGTGGAGGAAGATGGACTTTCAAAGTCAAAACAGTAAGAAAACAGTATTCTCCATCCTTTAGCTATTCTCAAATAAATATTTTATTCTGCTCTTGCACTCATCTTCCTTAAATTAACTATGCCAGCTTTTTCCTATCTTTCTTAAAGGCTGAAGTAACCAACTCTTATTTTATTATATTTATTCTTCTTGTTGCCACATACTGAAAGATAAAAACATTTCCTGTATTCACTTTTTTCCTCCCTCCACTGTCCCGATTACATATTAAGGTATTCGACAAGACGTTCAGATGATGTAAAAATTAAATGTGATGCTTTAGAACAGATGCAGTATAAAGTTGTTTATTGCACTGACTGCAGATTATATTCAGTCTGCAGCTCAACAAATGGTAATTGTTACAGAGCATGTTAAAAGCTGATGTGAAAAACCTCTTAAATCGAGAACTTTGAAAATAGCTGAAATCTCTGAAGAAAGAGGATAGGTTTGTTTTATTAAACAGATTCCTACTGCTGTGTGTGCTACCTAGAACCCTGCATTTTTAGTGTATAAAATGAGAATGGGTGAATATTCTACTTATAGACGTTCATAAATGACGTGAGCTTTTAAAGAAAGATTTCTGTGCTTTTTGTATGTTTTGATGTTCCATAATATTTCACATATGCTGTACATTATGATTAATGATGATATTCTCAATTCTGAGAAAAGCGTTTGCACTCTAACAAACATTGCAGAGTTATCCTAGAAAAGAAAAACCTGTAGCTATTAGTTTTACCAAGATGTACCTGTTAAACAATATTGATTCTGGCAACTGTGAATGCTATAGTTTATTAATGAATCACTTTTTTGGGAGGGTTTTGGAAGTCCACCATACTGTCTCACATCTCTTTTGACTTCCCTCTCTCTCCTCAAGAGACTTCTCAAATGCACTGCCTGGATAAGGAGTTAAACTCCTGCAAGCACTGTTCATAATGGTTTAGTAAGGATAAAGGCTCTTTTGTCTTCCAGTAGCTATCATGGCCAGTATAATTTCCTTGGATATTTCATCTATGATTCTATGATTTTAATTATATTTGTGTGGGCAGCTCTGATGATAGCACAGATAGGATTTGCAAAGAGTTCTCCTAAACTAGAGTATAAATGAGCTGTCTCTTCACTGTTTCCTATAAATCAGAGTTAGATTAACAGAAACTTTAAAGAAAAGAGGAAATGTGTGCTGAAAATAAAATTAAACTAACAGATACAACACACAAAGAAACAAGTGAAGACAGGGACAATAAAATATGCAGATATGTAAAGGCAGAGACATGACAATGAAGATTATAATGAGGTTTATAGCAAAATTTATCAATATGTAACCTATGGAGCCAAGAAGATTCTGTTGCTTAGTAGGTAGAGTTCAAAAAACTGCACTCACTATATGTAGGGCAGGTTGTTCTCTTGAGCAAGTTTCCTTATATTAAATACATGAGTTTTCAAATATGACCTGGATAATGTATATGAAAATAATGATGCATAGAAGAGCACAATATCATTAGACACATATAAGAACATAATAACATTTGATTAATTCCATAGAGAGAAAATTAGGTTTGATCTTTAAGTGTAATAATGTGTAAAAGCCTGTGATTTTGTATGCAAGGCAGAATTATTTCACAACCTGTTGTAGCCCAGCTAACTTTGCAAGCATCTGAGAAGAATATGTACCAGGGAAGAGAAGACTGTAAGTTATTGTAAAGTATGTTACTACAGGAATGAAATGAAATAAAGCAAAGTAAGATCTGACCTACATTAGAAAATGGTTCAGGTCTGTCTAAGGATATAATGGAAACAGTAAAAAATTAGGTGAATAATTAAGGATCGGACTGGACATCACACTTAAAAACTTAGTATATCACAGATAAGCAATCTTGCTTTGGCAGAAGAGTGGACAAATGACTTAGTAGTTCCCTTCCATTACTAATTCTTTTCATTCAGTGCTCTTTGTAGACCAATGTTAAGTACTTCTAAAAGGCACTGGAAAGATTAGACTTCCATTTACTTCTTTTCCTAAAAGCAAGTCTTCGATCACAGAGCAGTAAGATATGTCTATTAGCTACCTTTGTTTACTCTGGAATGAAAGAATATTTAATATTTAAGGACAATGGATAAAATAACAGTTTCTAATCAATCAATGTGAATTACTCCACTAGTTTATGCTGACACACTAATATCCTGTCACTTACGATGAGTAATGCTTTAGAATCAGCTATGATTGCTAAGTTTTCATCACATGAAAAACGAATCCTCTATCCTGGCTTCAAGAAGAGTTAAAAACCTAAATCTTGGGGTTAATTCTTCAGCAAAATTATAATCATCTCAAGATAAATATAAATAATGGTGCTCTTTAAGAAGCACACAAAATCACATAAGGAGAACTCCAAAAAGTGTGTGGTGTACTTCAAGATCTCATGAAGAAATATGTTTTATTATTTTGAAAATTTCACAGAGATTCTTCCAGGAGATAAATTAATTAGGTACCTTTGACATGCTAAAATCTAATTTAGGAGACTGCAATTCCATGTATTCTGCAATTTCTCAAATTTATTATTTTAATTTTATATCACCCAACACTGTGATTTAGGTAAAATCTGTAAACTTTGTAAAGTTTTCTGTTTATTTGAATGATGTTATATAGTATAAACAATTACAATAGATTAATAGTAAATTTCATGTTTTGAAAACAATAAAGAGTATTTTCAGGAGTGTTTTTTCATAACTACAAAGGATTAATTTCCTGGGTAAATTATGAACACATTGAATGTTTTGTTATTTCATGTATTTGGATCTTCCAATACAGAAATTTGAAAACATAGTGGTTTTGTGTTTACAGTTTAAAATAGCTATTCCTGATTGTCTGCTTGATGAAACCTTGTTTCTGAATGTGAAGAAAAACATAAGTGATATTTTGACATTGTTTTGATCAATGACAAATAATTATACCTTTGCTTCCTGAGGCAGAAGTTGAGTTTAGTACAAACTATAAATGCAGGGAAGTAAAGGAGAACTTCTCTGACCAAGTACCATTCCAAATTCTAAGAGAAATCATCACAATCTCTTTTCCTATTTCCTTTTGTTAGAGAGAGAAGTAAATTTTACACTTCACACAATGCCTTCATTCCTCCCAGGATGAGGTGTTTAAAGAGAATAAACAAATTATGTTATCCTGCCCTGCAACCCTCCACTAAAGTACATGTTTTTTTCTGACTTTAGAGGATGAACCCTACATTGCAGGATTCCTTCCAGTCCTAAGGTTTGCCTTACTATTTATTGCCTTATAGTTCCTTACTCTTTGACGTAGGTGGGAAATCTCTGATAGAACTTTCTGTCAATTATTATTTATAAAATCAAAGAGGAATTTTCCTCTTAGAATACTTGTTGGGACAAAATCCAAGATGACATAAACACATCTGTCTGGTTTCATAGAAATAATAAGGCAGAGAAACTTTAGCATTTTTTAATGATATTAAAAAACATGCAAGTTTTGAATGAAGTTTTGTTCCATGAACTAAGAAAACCAAGTGCCTGAGACTGGAAGTATTTACATGGAGGTCACATAATATGGAGTGGAAATCACTTGCAAATTAGATGGCTACTGCCAGCATTTTCTCTCTTCTGTAAAGGCCAGGGGATTAAAGCGTTAAAGAAGACTGAAAACAAGGAAAAATTACTTTGGAAATAATTTTAAATTTGCAGTGTGTTTTTGTGTCAGAGCAGTTATGCTTCCATAAAATTTTATTGGTCTAATTTTATATACCTAATTTTCTGATGTGTTACTCATCAAAACAAATGTAACATTTATTACTATTACTTTTTTTTTAATCCTTAATAGAGTCTCTCTGAAAGTTGTCAAAATTCTAAGTCATAGACTCTATATCAGCAGTTCTTTAAAAAGTCCCCTTTGGAGTCTCCAAAAAGATCAGGAATTAAAAAAATGTATTGTCTTTTATATACATGCATACATAAACAGGCACAAAGATGTAGATCTGTGTATATCTATCTAAAATCAGAAGTTTTCTTGGCAGAAGGAAATTAAAACAGCACAGAGTGAAAAACGTAATGTACTTTTATAATCAGCAGAAAATAGACTAACAAAAGCATTGATGGAAAATTTTAAGGTTTTAAATATTTTCTTTTAAGGAATCCCAGTCTCAGAGACTGAATTGATTTCACAAATAAAACAATTTGGTGAATAGCTACTACATGATTTGTCCTGTCATGGGATAACCTATGAAGATATGCTATCCCAACTGAGAAATATGAAGTATGTGTCAATCCTGATCTGAACAGAAGACTAATTTCTTTTTAAAAAAAAACCAAAACAACTCATTCCTCATTCTTTGGATATTGAGAAAAATAAATAGTTTCCTTTCAGATTTGTTCTCTATTATTGTATGAAGGATGTTACCTACAGTCACTTATAAAAAAAATGCAAGAACTTGACAGTCATAACTCACAAAATAGAATCTCGGCCATTTTCAGGAAAATGAAGACTAAGAAATTATAAAAAGACCACAGATCCTTCTATCTTTCTAGAAGAGAAGAAACTCAAGGGAAACACACAATCTTTTTAAGATTTCCAAGTCAATTTGACAGCCTCTAATGGAATCAGAACAGAAATAATATTCATTGCCAAAGGGTTTAAATTATTATTTTTTAATCTTGCTCTAGAAGTGAGAAGAAAGAAATGCACTTTCTGTGTATTCAGTTCTCTGCCTGTTCAGAAAATATTTTCCATACTTCCTCAGCTTTGGTACAACAGTATTTTAGGTATTTTGAGATCCATTTTGTCTCTCTTTTCTACATTGTGTACCTGTAGAAACTAGCAGAACCCTTACCTTTCATGAATGAAATATTGCTGGAATTTAAGCTCACTTGGCACAGCTGCAGGCTGATGTATAAAAAAAATTCACGCTTAAATGAAATCTGATCATATGGTATTTACTAATGTATTATTAATGGGCATCTGAATGGCTACAATAATAATTCTTAGCATTTGTCATCTCCTACAAGGGTAAAATAGACAAGTCCCCATTAATCTGGGTTATTTTAAATGAGCTATACAAAAGAGCTAAGTGGAGTCCCTTACTTCCCTCACATCATCCCACAGCAAGAAAATATGACGTGACAAGGATTTGCCTTGACTTCTCTAATATGAAGAATAGATCCAAAGTAGACATAAAACTGCCTTTCTTTAATGTATTCTTATTGTTCCATTGAATTTATATTGCTTTGGTGTGTTAATAATCGGTCTTCAAGAATTCCTTTATATATCAGCTAGCTGTCTCCAAGAGACTTCTCTATATCAACCTTGCAATTCTGTTAACCTGTAGTAAGACTCATGTCCATGTCTTGGAAAAATAGTCTCAATTTTTGATGTATTTAACAACTACATGGTTAGGTTATATCATAATCCTGGGTATAAACGAAATTTACAGTATTATTCTATTTATTATTATATAACTAGAGGAGGGTAACATAATCAAATTTCTCAGGCTGACTAAAACCTTTAATGTCTGAGAGACTAAGTCTATCAATATCTATGACTTTTGCTCCATTATGATAGTTTTCTTTTTTAAGTGTTTGGTTATGCCAAAGATACACTCTTCACTTTTTAAAACCATATAAATGACAGAACAAACTTTTAAGCTAGATTATGTTCTTTGTCCTGTACAGCATTTCCACCAGAGGCAGCACTAGCAACCAGAACCTTACAATGTGAGGTCATCCACCCATTGAATTTTGTTGATGCTACAATTGCATGTCCACGTGGATTTCTAGGAGAGCTAGAATGGTTTAGGATACCTAATATTGTTTGCACCCACTTGATGATTTCATGGGTCACCCTGCAACTATATAGCTTTTCAAATCACACTTCAGTCTAGCTTTGGCTTTATCTATACTTTAGCTTTTAATGTCATAGCTATCAACTAAGAATGAGTAAAGAGAAAGTTAGGCTAGCCTCTGGGAAAATGTTTACATCTTAAAACTTAGCAGTCTTATGGGAAGATTTCAAAAGATGCTTAATCTATTTCAAGATCTACCTTTAACATAAAGAAAGAAATTCAGTACTAATATTTTTATTTTTCCAAACTAGAAAGTTAAGCATGTAGAACAAAGATAAGAGATACACTTAGAGGATGATACAGAAAAGACAGAACTCCATTCTGAGTCATAAAACATTAAGGACAGGACAGATTGCTCTGCCCCACACACAGACTCTCCAGCTCAATGAGATTAATGTTAGTCAGCAAGTATTAGAAGAGTGGAATTTTCTGTGTATCATAACAGTACTTTGCAAGCTAGGGCTGGCTGTAGAGCACAAAGACATTAAATGGAAGAAAATATTGAATTTCTCCATTTAATATCCAGAAAGGATACTTCCATGGATTTCTACAACCAGTCCAGATTTATCAGTACTGCTCTGCATAGCTATTTCACTTTCTCTGATTGATTCTGTGAAGGACTCTTTTCATTCCTGGTGGGTATGACTGAAGCCTACAAAGTTACAAGATCCATAGTCAGGGGACAGAAGAGGATAAAAGGAGGGATAGCAGAAGCCCTGAGAGTTTCTTATAGCTATTCAGAGAAGTGCTATTGCTGGTATTGTCTGAAAAATCCACAACATACCAGTGTGTTTGAGATAAAAAAAAGTTGAACCTTCTGTTTGCTGAGTATATCAATACTTTTTCTTTTGTTTTAATAATAAAAAAAAAAGTTTTCTACAGACCAGTAAACTTGCTGTTTGCCCTTTTCTAGTTATGAATATACAACATTCCAAAACTCAATAAAATCTCATTTCAGAGAAGAAACAATGAGCTGACGACTGGCAGGACCAGTAAAGTGAGGACTTTCAGTCCTATCAAGAACAGTAAGTAAAACTCCAAGCACAGATTTTCAACCTGAAAATAAACACGTATATGAAATGATGAGACTACTATCACTTTTGCTAGCAAAATATCTTCCAAATGAAAAGCACATCAAGGACAAACAAACTGATTACCTTGCAAACCATGTGGATTTCTATGGCCATTTGTGTATATCCTGGAGGATCTACAACATATTAAAAGAACGCATTTGATCCTTGTAACATAAATAGATGTTACTGTTGCTAGGTGATGTTATATCCTTGTAAACCTATGAACTCCAAGGACAACGGTATTCAATGACATTTCTGTTGTCAGCAGCAAGCTGCTGCGAAACTTGAATGGAAGAATTTTTTAATTGGATGTTTGTTCTAAAAAAATTTCAGTTCAGTAATTTTGCATTAATTTTCTAGGTTTTTAACACAATTTTTCACCAAAAAGCATAGCTATACTGGTTTTGTCTGAAATATTAGCTTTATCAAATGACCTTAGGAAAGAATCAGTATTTAATTTTAACCCAAACTCTCTTTTTAATCCCATATTGGAGAGAAAACAGACTCTTGAGATACAGAAATGACATTGAGAGTAGTTATTCAACTCTTCCTGTGAGGTGAGATGTCCACTGCAGTGCTTCAAATGTCCTGATTATTCTCTAATATGTATGCTGGGAGGGAAAAGAAGTGAAAGGAAGATGAGAATGTTAGAGATAGAATTACAATAACAGTAAAATATTGGCAAGAGAGTTTACACTTCTCTAAGAAATGCATTGAAAGAACGCTGTATTAATCAGCTTTGAACTTACATTTCACGGTAAGGAAGATCAAACATCTGCAAAAACAACAGTATGCTGTTGGACGTATGAAGACCAACACAGTATCACAGTATCACAACTGAGCAGGGGGTTGAGTGACAACACTCAAATGAGGCTAGTAAGTGGATCATGCTCCATACAGGACTTCACAGGAAAAATTCTAAAAACTAAAAAACCTTGCAAGCAAGCAGATTTTCAGCATTACTGCCAATCTACCAGAGATCCAATGATGTAATAGCAACTATGGAACAGACCTAAAGGAATAATTTCTGTATTAACTCAGTTGTCAACTACAAAGGCAACAGTCTGTTATTTCTGCTTTGTCCTGAGTCTGAACTGGATCTAAATAAAGACAAAGATAAAACTAAAAATGATGGCGGATTTTTTCTAAATCTTTGGAAAATATCTGTTGTTTTTAATAGATTTTTCTGTTTTATTAAACCAGTCAGTTGACATTACTGAAGCAAAAAATCCAAACTGAGACCTTTTCTTCCATATCATAGAACTCTCCAGTGAAATATCTTAATTTTTTGAAAAAACTGTTCAGTCATGTTCAGATAATCTAATCTACAGGAGGTTATAAAGATAATATCAGATTAAAGAGAACATATCAGTAAAACTTTGAATTTGATTCAGTTAGAGACAGTTTATCATGAGTGTAAACAGCATCCAAAGCTCTATTGTCAGGGCTGCTTACTCATTTTTTATAATTCAACTCTAACATAGAGATTATTTTAACAGTTTATGACTGTTACAGATAGCTGCTTACTTTATAATATTCAGGAACTTGTTTCTTCTTTCTTACAAAGCATAACTTGTTGAAATGAGTTGCCTCTTTGGATCAAAACCAAATTTTTCATAACCACAAAAAAAGTAAATATCTGAAGTTTTCTTTGGCAAGTATTGGTCCAGCTGTCTGCCCTGTTTTCTTCAGATAATTACAGCACACCAGATTTCCTTACTTTGCTTTCTGTATTTCTTCTGAAATAACAGCTATCAGATGCTTCTACAGGTGTGTGGGTGAGAAGGACTGTATTCAAGACTCTTTGTATGGGAAAAGTACAGTTCAAAACTATTCCAGACTTCCTACAGACTTTAGAAGATGAGTCAAGACATAAGCATGATACCTACCTGGCCAGTCTTGCTATTTGGCATGGCAAAACCAGAAACTTTGGACCTGGGGGTCTCTGGTTAAAGACTTGTGGAAAACAAGGTAACAATTCTAATACTATGTAAAATATGAAATGATGGTAAAAAATTGATTTTGATTGTATAAGGCATGTCAGCATACTGGAAACCAACTGGGCTATAACAGCTTTTACTATTTGTGATATGGATTTGTTTGCAGTTTATTCCAGCTTCCTGCATTTCCTTGCCAACTGCATTCTGGTCTGATAACACCCTCTTGGGATAATTGCTGCTTTCCCGAGAACAATAAAGCCTACTTTTGGAGAAATATCTGGGATTTAGGAGGGCAGGCAGCGAAGGATTAATATGGAAACCTGAGAGACTGCAGGACTGGAAATAGAGAAGTGGTGAGAGGCATAAGGTATGTACTAACTCCACAAACTCGCTGTATCAGTCTTCAGAGGTGGTGGAAAGAATTCAGCTTTCCTAGGAGGTCAGCACATCCATTCTTCAGGGCACAGTGTAAAGCTTAATTCAGCCAGCAACTGAATACAGCTTGATGAAAAAATAAGTCTGGAGAACCCTAAGGCCTCTTCAGAGGAGTCTGTAGTTAGGAAGCCAAAAATTGTTTTCCAGACTTTTGGAGGTTTTTTTCTGTTAGGTTTTTGGGAGATTTTTTTGGTGGTGGCGGAGAGTTTTTTTGTTTGCTTTTTGTTGTTTGTTTGTTTGTTTGTTTTAACAAATGTGTTCATTTATATATAGATTTAAAAGTTAATTTGCTTCAATTAATAATAAAACCTAATTTTAGAGGCTTCTGGAGAGAGTAAAGAATAATCAAAAAGAGTCTAAGTGAATTGTACCTCAGATCTGTCACAGAGTCCAGTGATACCTCACAATGAAATAAACCTGATGAAGAAACTGTCCTCTTGCATGGTTAAAGTCTGCTGATCTCTCTCAGGAGTAGCAAATCAAGCATTTTATCAAGCATTGTTTTTCTTAGCTTTTGGCATAGAAAGGTCCATTTTTCTCTGTCCTTTTTACCAGAACAATCTAATGGTAGAGAAAATCTCCTGGAGCGTAGGAAGCATCTTTTCATATTTATGCAGCACATAGGTAGCAATCCTACCTGCTCTAATGACAACTGTGTCACATCTAGATCTTCCAGACAATCACTGCCTTGTGCAATGCTGCCTTCTGCAGCACTTCTCATCTGTGCCATGCCATTTCTTAGCAGTGATGGTGACAAAGTAGGGCTGGACGTACATGAATCCACTTATCTCACTCCAGCTAATGTTATGTAATCTTCACATACAAGCACAGGAGTTTTGATATGAGAGTCCAGTAACTTTAAGACAAGAATTGGTAAAAGCCTTCCAGTTTTCATTTGCTCCACTTCTTGTTCCTTTAAAATTTTAGATCAGAATGGTGACATTGACATTGTTTTATTTAATGTAATTTTTCAATTACCATAATTTAGTTAAAACAAATACTAAACAGAATTAGAACTCGGGCCATTATTACAACTCAAAATTTAGAATTTCAAGATCTGCACAAAAATAATGCTTTAAAAAGCTTAAAGAAAGCTACTTACTGCTAACCAATTTGACTAAATTCCATTTACTAACCAATAACAATCTTTAGCTTCTTCAGTTCTCAGTGCATCATATTAATCTTTGACATATCCTTAAAAAAAAAAATCATTATATTAAGAGAAATTTGGACTTTAATGCTCTAAGAATTTTTCACTGTCCAAACTACCTTCTTCCTTGACAAGCCCAGAGTGTTGCCAGCATACTGGAGGGGAAATAAACTAGCGCCTTTGATTGTGTCAACATTGTACTTATAATTTATGGCCACAAGTATATTTGGGAATTCAAGTGCCACTTACTTGTTGGAGAATCTGTTGCCAAGGCAAGGTCGAGTCCCCTCTGATATTTGTTTTTGCTGATTTTTCTTCACTTCATAATGGGAAGTCTCAGAATTCTTAAAAATATAATTTTTTTTTTTTTACTTTATCATTTTTGAGGCGGAAGTGTTGAACTTTTTTTTAGCTCAAGCTTCATTCTCTGTCCAGTATCTGTATTCTCTAATTTCAGACAATGTTATTTTTTCATTTTAGGCTTATGATAATTATCATCAGGCATTTATCTTAGCTTCTGTGTACAAGTTATTGTGCAGTAATGTGTTAATTCTGTATTTCTGACATAATCTGTCTCTCATTTGTATTTCATTTTCCTCCCTGGGGAATTGTAGGATGGTAATGTTCCAAATTATGACCTAGTACCTTACATATTTTCAGGGTGAGTGGAGATACCTTGCTGTACTCAGGAAAATAACACAGATACAATAACATGTTCCCATGTTGCCCTCCTAATCTCTACAATCTAAGTTTCTGTTAAAAAAAACCCAACATTGCATTAGACACACAGTGAGAGTAATTGCCATTGTTTAACCATTTTTGCACATTTGGATATCCAGTTGGATAATTAAAAGTGATGTTTTAAGTTACTACTAGTGAGTTTCTGAATGAAATGAATCTAGAAACATCATCATTGCTTTTGATTCGTTGTTTTATATTTTGAACATTCCACAAGTTCAAATATGATGCGATTCTATGATTCTATGATTATAAATGAAAGTTGGTGCAATTCACGTTGAGTGACAGATCAATTGAAAAACTTTGAGACAGCCATGCATATCCTCAACTCTTTATTTAGAAAGAGAAATCCAGGATACCTGGATTAGGGCAGCCAAATGCAGAAGTCTGGGGAGAAAAGATGGTGTGGTGGTTTAGCCCAATGTCCATTCAGTCATAATATCACTCCCCCTCCTAAAATGGACAGGAGAGAGAAAAGAATATAACAAACAGCCTGTGAGTTGAGGTAAGGACAGAGAGATCAAACTCAGCAATTAGCGTCACGGGCAAAACAGACTCAACTTAGGCAGAAAAAGGTTTGATTTATTGAAGAAACAATAAAAGAAGGGAGGTGAGAAATAAAACCTTCTTAAAACACCTCCCCCAACCCCTCCACTTCCCAGGACTTCTTTTCCTTCCCCCCTCAGCGGCGCAGAGGATGGGGGATGGGGGTTGCAGTCAGTTCATTACAGATGGACTTTGCCGCTGCTCTTTCTCAGGGGGAGGCCTCCTCACACTTCCCACTGCTACACTGTGGGGTCCCTCCCCACGGGAGACAGTCCCTCATGAACTTCTCCAGCGTGGATCCTTCCCACGGGCTGCAGCTCCTCACCAACTGCTCCCGCATGGGCCCTCCCATGGGGCAGCTCCTCACACACTGCCCAGCGTGGGTCATCCACCGGGAGAGACAGTCCTTCAGGGACAGGCTGCTCCAGCCTGGGTCCCCTCACGGGATCACAAGTCCTGCCAGCAAACCTGCTCCGGCATGGGCTCCTCTCTCCCCATGAACTCCCAGGTCTTGCCAGGAACTTGCTCCAGGATGAACTTCTTACGGACTCACGGCCTCCCTCAGGCATCCACCCGCTGCGGCGTGAGCACCTCCCCCACGGGCTGCGAGTGGATCTCTGCTTCCCGGTGGTCCTCCATGGACTGCAGGGGGACAACCTGCTTCACCATGGTCCTCACCACATATCGCAGGGGAGCCTTCTTCTCAGTGCCTGGGCACCCTCCTCCCCCTCCTTCTTCACTGACCTTGGTGTCTGCGGAGATGTTTTCACATTCTCTCTCCCCGTTGCTGCTGCCGTTTTTTTACTTCTCAAATATGTTATTCACAGAGGCGTTACCTCCACTGCTCATTGGCCAGGCCTGGGTCAGGTGCAGGGTCCAACGTAAAACTTACTGGCCCTCACTCTGTCAGCTACGGAGGAAGCTTCTAGCAACTCTCATAGTTTAAAGAAGCCACCTCTTTAGCCCCTCTGCTACTGAAAAACCTGGCCCAGGCCAAAACCACTACAGACAGGGGAAGAAAATTGAAGCTATGCTGACTCTAAGAACCCAGACCAGTACCTCAGTGATGTGTCTTGAACTTTTTGAAGGGTATTCAGATCATAGTTTCCTCTGAGCAATGTAGAGAACCACTATTATCCTTTATTGTCATCGAGGTGTAAACTACTTCTAGAGTTCAGACTCTTTAGCATGAAATAGTGTTTAATGGATGAGTGATTGAATATATATTCCAGAATTGGTATGAATCTTTTCAAGATAGGAAGAAATGCAATGGAATATTATTACCATGGATGCAAATGACACAGTCATTTATCATAGAGACAAATTTCTACTGAATCTTGATGCGTGGATCACATATTACTCAGAAATACATAATCTAAGCAAACACCAAAACTTTCTCCAATCATCCCTTAATGAAGTAGTAGCAAGTCAAAATCAGATATTTTCTGATTTCTTAGGTTTCTCCTGACTAGGTTCCACACCATACTGGACTGATATCACACCTATCATCAGCATTTATTAGTAAAAAATACTATTTATGGCATGGAATGCTGCAGGGGGGGAAATTAAAATTCTTTTTCCATTTTTTAGCAGCTAATGTTCTGAGTAGCTGCATCGAGGTCAATTCCCATGAAGTGACTACATGCAGCAAACACTATATTCTTTGGTAGGAGGAAATGCATGGACTAGCAAGGAAAATAAATCTCCTTCTACTGAAAACAGAAGACAAAGGACAAACTTCTCATAACTGGAAAGTCACGAAGTGCTTGTGATTTTATCCCAGTACAGAACCTTGTCTTTTTAGCTTCCTGAGCCTAAGTTGGTTCCAGACATCATCCCTAACTTAGGATGTATTGTCAAGGCTGCAAAGAGTATTTGACTCCATAGTTCAGCTACCTCTGCTTGATTGTCAAGTGGTTTAAAAAAAAACCAACAAACAAACAAACACCAAAACACAATAAAAATACTAAACCTTTTCACAGCTTCAATACTATAAGCATTTTGATTATCAATCCTTCAAATGTGTGATAGATTTTGCATAGGATTTTTTAACACAGTCTTTGTCTATTTAGCATGCCAGCAGAAATGACACACTGAAAACTGTTTCTGTGCAACCCCTTGCCTTGGAGATCAACACCAAACAGGTTTGTTTAATTATTTTTGTGAAGAGGAGATTGTACATATTTCCTTTCACTCTTCAAGGCCTACCTTGCATTTTTACTCCAGTAGTTTAGGATCATCATCTCAGCCCTCAAGTCATTCTTGAGCCAGTACACATCCCACAAACCTTGTTGTCTGACTTTTCTATGAGTCCCAAAAGTTTTATTGCATTTCGACAGTTTGTCTTTTTGATTCTCTCTTCCTCCTTTTCAAGTAAAGGAGTTCTCCAGCCTTGAGCATGAGAACCTATAGTTTTCCTGGGTAAATTATTCTGCTTCAGGTCCTGCTCCCTGCAGGAAAAAAGAAATATCTCAACAATATTTCAGGCACTCTTTTCTCCTAAGGCACATTTCTATGAAAGACTGGCATTTATTCAGATGACTTTGAAGACTTCTTTATCCCCAGTTAAAACAGTACCAGTTATGTTGGCCAAATGCTAACTCTGGGTACTCTGAGACATTACATAGCCTCAAAAAAATCAGCTACAAGTCAAAAGCTGTTTGCATGCAACTTCATGTCCTCAAATTGCCATACAACACAACTGTTACAACTCATGTCAATCTGTTACACAATCCCGAAGACTTTCCAGCTCTTCTCTGGTGGAAACAAATGAAAAAAAAAAATGCTTTCCCTTTTTCTGTCCTAAAAAAATGTGCCCTTTTGTTTCAATTTCAGATTGCAGCGTGATTGTCAATGCTTTCAGTATGTCCAAGTCAGGATTTTTTCCTTGAAGTCCTGAGACTTCTATCTGTAGTTTCATGTAGTGAAATATAGCGAAAGATTTTTCTCCAGAAACCTGGAAAATCAGTCAATACAATATTTAATCTCCAAGAATTTTTTATGAGGTTTTAATTTATGATAACTAGTCTCCCTTATTTTATGGGTATATGTCACTCATGATCTTTTAGCAGCATCTAGAATCATTGGACTGTCTTTTGAAGTTTGTAGGGCTTTCCTGTTTGCATGTTCTGGCCTTCATGTACTATCATTGTCTTTTGCTATGAATTTCTATTGAGCTCTACATTTTTAAGAGATTCGGTTGTTATATTTTCAATAGATGAGGCATAGCATCCCTTCTTGCCATTAAAAAAAAAATTCAGGTTACCTTATCCCTGCACAGCAGTTGAAATGGAGATTGATTTATTTTGGAGATTGATGTATTTTGATTCTAAAATATTTTTTTTTCCTTACTCTTCACAAAGTTAAGTATTTTGTTTTCTTTTCTCCTGACAATATGATTGATTATTTTTGTTGTTTCCTTGGGTCATTAATAATACAATTATGAAATACGCTATTACAGAGGAATGTGATTTCTTGCATTAAAAATTTCTCACTATAAAAGTAACATTCAATTGAAAAAACTCCAGACTTAACCTTAGCCTATTGAATGTACATCAGTTATGTTGTGACTAGAAGCACAGAAAGCATGTTTTGGTCCAAAACGAGCTATCTTTTTCCCTTCTAATTTGCTCTACAGGTCTGGTGTTGATAGAGAATATGTAGTCTTTGATGCTGCTCAAACCAGCTACCTGTATTTTCCAGTTTTTCTTCTGATGTTTATATTAGACCTGTGTTGCAGAACAAATAAGATCCTTAAATCTAATAAAAATTGGTCAGGTAAGAGTATTTATCAGACAACATTTGCATCTGGAATGGAATTCTAAAGGAATTTTATACAGCTGAGATATTGAACTTTCAGAATAAAGATTTACAAATGCATAGTCAAGAAGTAATGTAATTTATTTCACAAAAATAATATTCTAAGTCAAGGACAGAACACATGATCAAAATCAATTTTTCAAACCTTAAATACAGTGTTGAAGTCATTGCTAAATGGAAACATCTCAAAGACACATTTCATGTCACAGTGTGACAGTCTTTTCTCATTTCTGAGCTTAAAGATTAAGGAAAAGGATAAATAAATAGAGGTAAGGAGGGAAAAAAGCAACAAAGAAAATAAAAGTTTATGTTTTCTAACTGTTCTGTTACAACCTATTAACTTTATCTAATAGAAACTGAGTTTGAATATCATCTGAATACTTTCATGAGGAGGTGAAGGAAACATATTTTAAGAAAATATCAAGCCACACTATCTACTTTTGAAAATACAGATTCACCAGGAATGCTGACAGACATTTTGCCTGAGAACAGCCAAGTGCTGCTTTAGAACATCTCTATAATATCACTAAAGACATCATTTAAAGGTCATTAAGAAAGCAAATCAAAATACTACTAAATTATGTTGTTTCCTTAGCAAATCATCCTTCTAATTATGTTACCTATTAAACATGATCGACTTTAATTCAAGTCCAAACCAGTTACTGTAAAAGTTGCAGTCTAATCATGCTTGGTTATTTATAGAGTAGAGACTGAGTTCTTTTTTTCCATCCACACAAAGACTAAACATGTCTTAAAGCAAGCCACATACAGACTGTTTAAAGTAAACTATACTTGCCTGCATCTAGGTTTTACTGTTCAGAAAAAACATTGGTTAACTATTTATGCTTGACATCTGATGGAGACTACACAGCAGAAAAATGCTCCAAGACCATTTGTTCTTAATGAAAGCAATTTGTTACTAGCTTCTGCCAAAAATATGCCTTATCGCTTGTGTTTGCTGAATTCACACACAACAATGAAAAGACTATGAGATATTCTTAAAACAAGAGTATTACAAGCAGGACCCATTTCATTGTTCTGAAACAATAGACTTGAGTATGTTCTTCTTTGTCACACATATCTACCATAGAAGCTCATTGACACAATGGAGGCTCAGAGCTTCTTAATTGCCTTTTTAATCTAGTCCACTTTTTCCCCAGGGCTGATACATCAATTCCTCTGGTTCCTCTCTCTTCCTCCTCTCACTAGAGCTGCATTTATGAGATACATTTTAAAAGAGCTGCTTGTTTTATTATGTTCATATATTCTTATATAACTATATTTCTTTCCTTTATGAAAGTAATAATCACTTCCCCGTAAGTGTTAGGAATACTTCAGGGAAACACATATATCCTGGAAGTAGAAGATTTTTAAAAGGAAGCAGGACCAAAATTAAAAAAGAAATAATAAATAACTTACTTCGGAAAGAAAAGAGTAGGTGGGGCATGAAAAATGGTTCTTAACTAATCCTGGTATCACAGGCAGCCTTAGGGGAGCAAAGTTGAATAATTTCCAATATATGATCTTTGCAGAGAGACAGCACTTCACAATGGCAACCCAGAAAAGAACAGGACTGGTGGACATGTGGACATAAGAATATTTAGAGAACTGATGTGCTACCTAGTGTGGCTCTCATTTTCTTTACAGTGAAGGGTTTTGAATGCTCTAAAACATTTCCTTAAAAATGATAGAAAAACTCTTCAGAAAACATTTAAGTACTTGTAGGATTCATGGAGCAGTATATACGATGTTGTTCAGGTAGGCAGAATTAAGAGTATACTTCATGTGGCTCTCTCCATTACAAAATAAAATAAAATAAAAAACAAAAAAAGAACAAAGTCATCATGTGTAAAAGGAACTTCACAGGACCATGAAATGTTCATATTTCTCCTCCTTTGAACAAAATGTAGTTAAACCAGTGACCTAGTGTGCCCAGATGAACCAAACAAAAGCATAAAGGAAGATATTGTACATGGTGCAATGTGTATCAGTTGTATCAAAAACTATAGCTTGTATTGCAGTAGATTATCCTTTTTCTCCACCTAGAATATGCTTGAGTCACATTTACTAGGAGTTGAAGGAGTTTGTCTAGATTATGATAGAGGAGCAAGGCTCATATGCAGACCAAACATCCATGTATGATATAAAAATACTTTGCATGTTCAAAAGTGAACATGGAGAAGAGTCTTTGTTGTTTCTTGTTATTCTATACTATGTGCCACATCTGGTTACTTATCTCTCCTGCTTCTCCAGCTGTCATTTCCTCAGATATCTACACACTTATCTTTCGTTTCCCTGACTTTGTCTAGTAATCTATTTAGAAAGTAGAAATCATGAAGGTGTTACTGTACCACAGGGCAGACACCTTTTGAATGCTACAGTTCTGGACCTTATAAATGTAGGTAAATACAGCAGAACTAAGGAAGGAACAGAGAAGTGAAAGTGGAAGTACAAACATCTTCCACAAAAGAAGGGGTTCAGTTGTGGAGGAATATCCTGGAAGTTAATGAACTCCTTTACAGCATGGAGAAAGAGATAATAAACACATTGTGAAACTTGCTGCTCTGGGATCTTGTGAGGGCCACAAGGATAATTAGTTTTGAAAAAAGATTTCAGAGCTACATGGGAGATATATATATATAATTTACATCACTATGTATATTAGTGGGCACTAACTTCATCATATAGATGTAATAAAGAGGTAATAAAATGTTGATTGGTGGAAACTGTCAAGGTATACCAGCAGTGAGAGTGTTCTGTTCTCACCATCATTATTGTATCGTTTTCTTAGAGACAGTATTAACCATTGTCAGGCCAGAAAGATAGATGTACTTTTGGCCTAAGTTTGGTCCATCTTGTACTGTTGTGAATCATGTACTTCTTTTTCTCCACTGAGCTCCCATTTCTAACTTGATGTTGATGTCGGATCATGTTCACTCCTTTCCAGACTGCTTTGCTCAGTCATTACTCCCAGTAGCCTTTCTCACAGGATCCTTTAGGAATCCCGCTTCCACTTTATCCTAGCTAAAATAATTCCAGCATTTTAAAAATATATGAGCTGTGGTTATGTAAACATATTAATATGGCCCTAGTTATATTCCCCTGAGACCTGGCCTGCTTGTAAGATAAAAACAGACACAGTAAAAATTGTATCTTGTTTTGTGGGATTTTTTTCACTTTAGTCCACAATAAGAACTATGTTCTTTGAACTATTTGTAAAAAATATGCTATTTTTCAATGTTTGGATATTTAGAAGAAAATAATCACATTATTAAAGGTTTATATCAATCCTGGCCACACTCACAAAAAAACCCCCTCAGAACTGTTTTTACTCTGTTACACTATCTGTAAGGTATTACAATAAAAACAGAGATGGTGAATCACTATTGACTTTTGGAATTTTTGTTTATTTGTTTTATTTGTAGTACTCTATTTGCTTAGTGCAGGGAGAAAGGTGAAAACTTATGCAAAGGTTTCCAATGGTTTTGAAAGTGGAATTCAATATACTCTAATGTACATCTCTATTGGAGTTTCAGTCATAATAATGTTGATTCGCTTATTCAAACCACTCTTATTCCCAACTGTAACTGCACTAGAAATAGATCCTAATTGTTATCAGTTCCCTCGGGCCCTAAAAAGCTAAAGCAATACAAAAATGTGTATAAGTTTTTGATAATGTAGTCACATTTTCTAATCATATTTCTAATTTCACTAGCTTGTTACACAAAAGAACTGATTGGGGAACAAGATTATAAAAGCCTAAGAGATAATACTGAATCACTCACACACCAGGATGTAATAATTGTAGAGTTTCTTGAAGAGCTAACATAAAAATACAATGAATCCCCAAAGCTGCATTTGCATGGCACTTTTAAAGAACAAATAATGCCCAAGTGTGGGGCATGTGGAAGCTTGTACAAAAACAATGAATTCTACAATAATTAACATTTTAATCAAACCATGGATTCTCTTCCCCACTCCTTGATGCACACATTTCAGTTTTAACAGGGATAGGTGCTTTTGTCAGGAAGCATCATGCAAATGTGTTCTCATTCAGTTGATATGAAGAAAACACAAGTGTACTGAAGCTGGAAAACAGGTATCTTTTAATGAAGGCAATAGCTTTATAGGTTTTGTTTTTACATGTGTCTTAAAAGCATTAGAGTCAATTTGAAGTTGAAAAGAAATTGGTGCGTTCTGATTTCTGAAGACTATCTAAGGAGACAGAATAAAATGGTCTTTGATAGTTCTGTATGTGTTTTTTCACTACTCTACTGAAGGGAACTCATGTATTGAGATGGGGACTGGAGAGAATCTGTGTCTCAGTTTTCAGAATGAGACTATGAAATGCTTAATGACTCTCCAATGTTTTTCATTTTCCATGTGTGATAAGGTATGGATTAAAGGACATGATGGATCTAGCACATCAAGATGCAATAGGGTGAGGACATACAGTACTATGTGGCATCTGGAGAATGTCCCTCCGGTCCCTTCTAGCACGAAACCCCTGAAGAAGTTACAGGGTTCAAGGGCAATACATAGCAGTGAAAAATCTCTTCTTATACCACGCTCCCATTCCAGGCACAGCTGATCACCAGAGGAGATTTAATAGCATTTGCATGTGCTATAGGGGGGTCACAGAGTTGCAGAGGCACTGCAGCTCTGTACAGAAAACATATGAACAAGAGCCGTAGTTGTCTGGGACAGTGAGGCAAGATCGTATGCACAGGGCATGAGGCTTGTGTTGAGTGCAGAGGCTCAGAGAAGTCCATCCTCAGAGCCAGGTTCCCAAGCCCAAGCTCACATAGTAGCAGGATAGGATCAGAGCATCAACAGTCCCTTGCTATAAAAAAGAAAAATCCTTTTACCTTTCCATGTAGCAAAGCAAAGCCTGAAAGTAAATCCTGAACATGTCTGTCTGGAGCTGCTGATATCATTAATGTAATTATTAGAAGACTTGCAGCCTGGGCAGATTACTTGCAGCAGCTGAAGGTGTTATCAGTTAAGACAGACTTGTAGCAGTTCAGCCTGGCGAACACAGGTGTGAACTGGGATATTAAAGCAGAAACTCCAGTAATGCCTTTTTATTGGGCCAGTACATTTGTAACAAGAGAACAGAGTAGATTTTGAGGGCAATAAAATCTTCCAGCACTTATCTGCCAAAAACTGAAGACTGACTTGAAAAATGTTTTGATTAAATCAGTAAAACCACACCAGAGGACAGAAAGACTGGATCAAGTACCTCCTAAAAACTGGATGCATAAAGTCAGGCTGTCACAGGAGATAATTTGAATCGAGCTGCTGAACTATGTTAGAGGGTCTGAAGAAGTGTCATGCTTCCAATTTGCCTCCTCTGATGTGGGTTAGTATTACCTAGAATAGAGGTAAAATCAAATAACTGGAGACAGTAACATAACGGGACATGGTTTATGGACTTGGTTTAGTGGTGGGCTTGGCATTGTTGAGTTAGTGGTTGGACTTGATGATTGGTCTCCAACCAAAATGATTCTATGATTCTATGAAAATGCTGCATCCATTTGTTTACATAATGTCTGCCTACAAGTTAATTTTTTTTTTTTTTGAAAATTCAGGACCTTACTTCTGTGCCAGAAGATAAAGGAATCATTTATTTCAATGTTTTTATGTAAAGTTGACTGTCTTGTCTTCACTCTTCTCTGGATGAAGAGACATTATTTTCACCATCTGTGAACTGCATGCCTGGGCTCTATAGTTAGCTGCCACTCTATCAGTGGCAAGCATTTCCAAGAAGTAAATGATAGAGCCATGAAATGCACATGTCATGGTCTACTACAGTCAGAACATGCCTGCACTAATATTTGCCTATGTAAGTACTCCATGGGCTCCCTGATGGATGCAAAACTCGCTGTTATTAACCAAAAAAAATAACATTTTATTTGTTTTCTTAATAAGAAAACTTTCTTCCCCAAATCACAGCACTTAAAGGCAGACTTACGGGTAAGTTCAGAGTCTTTTCCTTGAATGAGTATTTGCTGTTCCAAAAAAGGCATCTCTTTCAAAAATCAAAGCAGAGATTCTCATATAATTATTAGACTATGTGAGTCAGGTTCAAAAAACAGATGACACATACCCCAATACTTCTAATAGAATTGCAGGAGGTGACCAACCTTGAAACTCAATTCATGGTCTGTAATTGCTTTGGCAAGGCACAGAGTAGCAAGAATGTATACTTCCTTGTAACATATGGGAATACCTTGAATTCTTGATTTTCCTACATCTACACAAGCAGCACAATTCACAGAATTGTTAGGTGAAATTCCTTTGATAAAGGAAAAAGAAGCCCTTTCAATGTGCTTTTGTTGCCACATATAGCCTTTACAACCTTACTTGCACATTGCAAATGTCATAAAATCAAAATCTTCACAGATAAAGTGCTGGCTTGTCTCTTTCATGAGGTAGTAAAAGAAATAATCAGTAAATTTACTTTGAGCCTTCATTGTAACATTTGAATAGGTCTCTCCTGGATAACAGTTATACTAATTGCCATAAATTTTTCAGACACCTGGCTTGCATTATCTTTTGTATACAATGTAGAGAAAACAAACAGATTGCATCCATACAGATAGGAAAAAGGCTGATATTTCTGCAGCTTCAACAAGAATTGAAAAATGTGTGATGCCTCTCACTGGGTTTGGTGTTTTGTATGTAATAACTATTACTTAAAATTTTCAAGAATGAATGTTACTATAAAAATTCTTATTTGTTTAAAGGTATAGTAAATTAAAATTATTATTTTTTGAGAAATCTCGAGGCTATTCTTTAAGTGCACATTTTTCCTCAATGTAATTAAATTATAGAGGATCTATGAGAAAGAATAGCTTATGTCTGTCCTGTTTGGAAGAGTAGGAAGCAATTCTCCAAGACATATCGAAGTCAGTTATACTGATACAAAGCAAATGGGAAAAAAAAGAAAAAAATATTATTTTAATTTCAAGGTGGGTTAACAGTTACAGTAAGACATGCAAAAGATTCCACTTTCACAATTCTAAGGTGCTGCAAAGACAATGAGAATAAAAAAGTAAAGAAAAGAGTTGTTTTGGAACTTGTTTCTGACCAGGGTTAACAAAAATAGATGTTCAACCAATAAATAATCAATAAAATTTTAATAGAATTTAAACTTTTTAATATATTTTTTTAGGTTTTGTTTGTTTGTTTGATTGATTTAGAGAACATGAATTTACTACAAATTGGAAATCTACAGTCAAGTAAAGATGTCTTACTAATATGGAACAATTCCTTGCTTCCCCCAAGAGCAGAAAGATTTAGAATAATCTACTGAGGAGCAGAGTTCCTATTTTGTTCCTGGTAAGCAGACAGGAGTTCAAGGAAGATCCACTTGCTAATGGAGAAAATATTGGAAAAGAAGCCATTGTATTTCATTTTATCCCATAGCTTCTGGCCTTCCCTTGACAAGAATATTGATTTTTGGAAATAGATAAAGTAAGCAGCAGAACTTCAGCTAGGCAGAAGAGAAGTCCCTAAGGATCTCTTCACAGACCTCCAGGATCCCTAGAAGCAGTTAATCGCTCCGGCTGAAAGAATCTCTGGTAGTTTATGGTGAGAAGTATTTGGTGGACATACTCATTTGTGACTACATTCCTACAGATACTGTTAGAGTTTTCCAAATCCAAGACCCAAATAGGGGATAAGCTGCTGGATCTTCAAGCCTCCAGCTCCAATCAGTAGCATGGCTGAGCATGTATTCCTCACAGGCACGTGCACACATATACAGCCCATATATACAGTGTGGATCCTCCAGCAATTGAGTTCAGACAGTAGTTGTCCCTGGATCCAGTCTCCCCAGTTGCTGACATCTGTGCATGCCAGCTCCTTAGGCCATAGTGCCACTCCAGCTGTTGCAGACCCACACATGGTCTGTGTATAACCAGGTTTAGAGACATGGATTGTCCATCAATTGCCCCAGCTTCTCACCCATTGCTTCCCACAAAGATGTACACAGAAATACACATGCAAAAGGGTTGCTTAGTTGACCCCCAGTCCCCACGGTCTCCTTGGCAGTTGGACAGGACCCCCTAGTCCCTCTAGCAACAAGCTCCTCCAGTTGTGCCTCTCACAGGCTGGCCCAATACCTCCCCCCACGTGCATACTCCCCAGTGCCTCCAGGTGCTAGTGTACCATCCCTGTGATCCCTAGTCTTGCTCCAGTGGCTTCACTCTAACCTCCACACATATACAGATTCACACAGATACACAGAGCCCTCACCAGGAAAATAGGTAAAGATAGAATTTAACAAGAAGCCAGGACTGATTGCAGGTACTAAGCATACCGTAAGGCCAGATACATATACTGACCTGTCAGATGCTCACACCTATCTCCTTTTACCTTATTCAATCTATCTTTGATTTCTCCTTAAAACTCCATAATGAGTCTCCAACCCATGGAGTTAGGATGCCTTGAGGCAGTCACGGAAAGGACTTATGTTCCTGACTGGGTGATTTGGTTACTGTTGCCTGGCACTGTGCCTCTCTGCTCCCCTGTGCCTGGGCAAATAAGCCTTTAATCACACATCATAATGGGCACATCAACCACCACTGACTGTGTCACAAAAGAAATCATCTCCTGAATTTCCCATGGCTGCTCCAGAAGAGTGTAAGGAAGGGAACAACCACACCTTCACCATCTGCTGCAGAATACAAAGAGCAGGCATTTCCAGTCTGCACTGAATGTCTTGCAGCTGCTTCAGATTGCCTCTTCACTTTATCATGCCCAGTCCCTAGTCAACAGATTTATCAGTGCCAAGAACTGTGGAAGGCTTCTCAAACTTCTGTTAGCTGAGGTAGCTGTTAGCTACCTCAAGAAGTTCTTATCACCAACCACAAATCACTAGGAAACAGGTAAACATGACACTTGAAATGAAGCTCAGTATTTTTCCCCTCATATTATTTTGTGACCATTTCAGTTACACTTCAGTCCTCCTAGTGATGTGAAGAATCTCCTAGTGATTCTTACCAGGCATTGTGGAGTTAACAAGAAACATTTTTGCATCCCAAGAGCTGAAAGAGACCTTTTGCAAATGACTTGATATCTCCCTACACATGCAAAAAATCATAAAAAAACATTTGGCCTGACATAGTAGCAGGTCCTGGAGTGTCTTTTGAGAGGCAGCCTGACAAAGGTTCTATGAAACCCTACAGAAAACACCAGGAGGGATGATGGCCATTGACAGGAAAACTACAGATCAATTAATTCTTTTAGAAACAGTTGAGTATGTTGACCACTGTTTTCATAAGCAAAAACTCACACTAAGGGTGGGTTTTATCAGCTTGAGAAACGGGAAAGCTAATACTTCAATTAGCATCACCTGCTCCACTACATGCGCTTCAAGTTATATGATCACATATTCCTTGCATCAAAAGTCAAATTTTATCTGTTTCTCGCATAGTGGATGGAAGATATTCTAAAAAGCAGATTATTTACTGAGCTTCCATGATCATTACTGTGGTCTCAGCTCAGCCACAGCACGTCTGACAATTAATCACATTTTCACTTCTTATATCTCCTTGCTATGTTAAGATACACTATGCCTGACTCCAGACTTCCCTCAGGTAATGTTTATAAAATGGAAGGCAGTGAAAAACACGAGAGAAGCAATAAAAATCTGATTTTTAGACCTTTTCTCTATTGTCATTTGCTCTGGAAGCAGTTCTAATCTGTTTCAGAGCAAAACCAAACAGCTACCAGAATAGTGAGGATAATTATAAAATTTATGCTTGTGATGCATTGCTGAACAATGTTAAGTAAGTGCCTTGCCTTCAAGTGTTACAAGTCCATGGCAGATCTGGGCACAGAACCCAGAGACCATTTATTTAAGCATTGTTAATTAAGTAGCCACCACAACTGACAAATACGTAGTAACAATCACAACTGAAATAAAATAGGCACTTTTTTGTTCAGGAAGCATTTTGCAAAATGTCAGAAAGGTATTACCAGTATAAACCTGGTGGGTTTCACAGAGAATAAATATCTTCATTCTCCAACAACAAACAAAAATTAATATCTTAAGTCTGAAATTGAGAAAATTAACAGAAGTATTTATGTATTGTATATGTATAGGTGTCATTCAACATTATTCAAAATATTTGTGGTTTTGGAGTATAAAAATACACAGAAAAATTAATTCCTGAGCAACATAAATTATCCTGTTTCAATTTGCATCTGAACAAGATTAGTCATACAGAATTTAACAATCGTGATTCACTATCTCTGGACAGAATACAAATTCAATTCATTAATTGCTCTTAGTTTTATTTACAGGTTAAAACTTCACTGAGATATATCATTTCATGTTTAGGAGATCCTGGCTGCATGGTTATCAATCAACATTATATATTAGTTAAGCATATAAAAGTTATTCTTTCTTTTTTTTTTTCCTCAGCTTGCTGAAAGTATTCAGTCATAATAAATAAATCAAAACGTCTATACTCTGCTCTGCATAGTGTGACTTACAGCTGTCAGTGGCCTCTGAACAAGCATGACACCCACTTAAAGAGAAATTAGTCTTCAATCAAGTAGCAGTGAATGCCTGGCACTTCCTGGTATCTGTGTGCACTCTGTGGAGTACTGTAACTCAGTTGACTACTCATCCTGATTTTCCTTTTTACAATTTTTTTTTTTTTTCATATGGGCACAGTATACTTGCAGCTGTAGTCTGAGGCTTTTAAAACGTAATGATAACTGAAATTTAGTCTGCAGGTAACCTGAATCTTTGAATAACTCACGTTGACCAGCAGCAGGAGCAGAAATATATTGACAGAAGAGCTATGGACAACAAAAGTTAGATCAAGAGGAATGGGAGAAGATATGAAAAAAACCCTCAACTTTCTAATATTGACTTGTGTGACATGCATTAGACATCAGTGCATATGAATGTATGATGCACAAGTATAGGTACAAAAAGGAGAATCACAATGTTTCTGAAATCACACAGCAGCCTACATGAAGTCAGAGAAATTCAAAAGTATGCTTCAAGAAGGACTTCACTTGAAGAAAACTCAGGACATAGACAGGAAAAATGGATCCTGCAAGAAAATCCTTGTACTATCAGTAGGTACATGACTGTAAAATATAACAAGTGACCTCAGGACTCAGATGCCATTGAGTTAAACACGAAATGAAGAAACCTCTTAAGCCACAGATCATAAGCTTTTCTTTAGCAATGGGACATACTTTGCTTAGCCACATACAAATATGTCAGGGGCATTTATCAAAAAATTTAATCACAAATAATTTGTCACTCTGGCTTTGTAGTCTCACACTTGTAGTGTGAGAACAGAGCTGTAAAATAGCCTGCTTGATTTCATAGTCACAAGCATCTGAAATCGGAATAACATGTTTTACAAATGCTGAGGACTTCAAATTAAGTGCTTGAATTTATTTCAGTTTTAATAAATCAAAGTTCTTACTAGCAGCTCTGAGACAGAATTTTAAAAAGTGCGTTATTTCTTTCACAACACAAACTCCCTCCCTTTCTGAAATAAGAATGCATAAATTACAAATGGAGGTCATCTGGAGCAGCACCGACTGTTATACTAAGAGTACATTTTAACTAGACTTGGCAACAGGTTGAGATCAGCAATTTTTACAGGCATATCACTTCTCTTGCAATAAAGCTGGCATAATAATTCCCTTCACAGTTGGAAAAGTATTTAATATTTGTTTCCCTGAAACAAACTACACTTATTTGAAATGAAACCTTAGGTATCCTTAATAATTCGACCCTTAAATTGCAGTTCCTTTTTGGCTACACAAGTAGTATGAAATAGAAAATGAATGCTACTACATGCCAGGAGATGAGTAGAGAGATACTATTTTTTTTTTCTTTTCATGTAACAGTTGTGTGTTAAGAAACAATATCTCCCCCTCTTGTCCTGCCAAGATTAGCATTCTTTTCATAATCAAGCCAGATCTCTAGCACAAACACCACACTGCACCAAGGTGACTCAATACCAGACTATTCAGTCCAGAAGAAATATTACAAACTCGCTTTATGTCAGTATAGATCTAGATATTCAGATGTGGAAGAAGTACCAGTAGATGGTGCTCAAGAATATATTGCATAAACAGCTATACATTGGTCAAGAATAGAGAGAGGATTAATGGATGTTTTCCTGAAGCAACCTTACAACAGAGTAGTAGAAGCAAATGCTATTAGTTGTTTCAAACTGCACATGGATAAGAGTTAGGGGAGATACTGTGTGACAGAGTAGAAGAGATCCTGCATGAACAGTTTTGTAGTACAAATCTTAAGTTGTAAAATTTACCCAAGCTATTTTTCAACAGTGTCTAGATAGGAGCTTGTTGTTCAGACTTCCTTTGTACACAATGGAAAAAAATAAGCAGTATTAGCAAAAGACTCAGTTTTTTTCTAAGATAGACACTTCTTGGGTTTGTAGTCTTTGTCAAGATGTGTTGTGTACAGCATAAGGCCTACGTGCACAACACTTCACACCAAATTATTGAGAAAATCTCCGCTTTCTTCCCAGGAAGATCACAGAAACAGGGCTGGGTTGTCCTATAAGTCATTAATTTTTAACTACCGTAACACATCTTGGGTTTCATAAGGTGACAGCATTAGTGTAATTCTGAAACTTCTATCGAAATAGAGAAATTAGAAAACACGCAACACAAAGGTCAAAGAAGCTTCTATTTGTTTATATGCATATAAACATATAAAAGGAGACAGACATATGTATATATGTATACATATAAAGTTCCTTCACTTTATTGAATTGAACCATTTAAAAGAAATAAGAAATTCTAGCTCAAATTTTTGTAATAGAAAAATAGAAGGACATTTTTTATTTCAGTACTCTTATTTACTTGGTGTTGTCATGGGACATTTGACATCTGGAGCAAGATGTTGATTTGGCTTTCTTCCCTATTGTAAAGGATTGAGAGCAATATTGTGGACAATGGAAGATCACAATGAGAATGATTCACAACTGGCCTCTCATGGAATATATATTAGACTGAAATTCTGCATCTGATGGTACATTTGCCTCCTTTTCAGAATCCTTTTATTTAAGCCTAATGAGATTCATGAAGGAAATCCCTAGAACAACGTTTACAGTGACCTATTATGAATTCTTTCTATACCTTTGAATTGAACATTACAAGGAGATTTTCCTGATTTCCATTGACTTGAAACACAAAGGCGATTTATCCCCCAGAAATATCAAATATGTTTCATAAGGAATACTAATTCTGTGTATATTTCATTAAATACACAGGTCTGTAAAGATTTTACTTTCTTATTGTTCCAAACCATTGTCTGGTACCTTACATAGTAAATATGCAAACAGTATTGCAAGCTTTGCAATACAAAATACCTCTCTTGATAGCTCCACCCTGTCAGAGTGTTCCAACTAAGCGTTACTGATGGGAATATAAAGATAGAAATTAATTACAAGCTTGAATTGTTACACCACAGTGTGCTGCCATGTTTGTCACATCACTTTCAGCTTCAATGCTTGCTGTCACTTGTCTCTCAAGAAATATTAGATTCTAGTAATTTTACAAATATGTAAAAAAGGTGTATTTAGAGATGCATTTCTGAAATTAGAACTCGGTTGGTGGGTCATGGCAACGGGAGATATATTCTGTTTTTCAAAGGCTTGAATCAAAATTATTCTCTTGAAAAGTGACACTACAATCAGTGGACAATGAGATTGAAGTAGGAAAGGAAGAGAGCAAGGCCAGCTGTCCTGTTGCAATGTGTGCTGGTAACAATATGTAATTCTCCTTTTCAAACATTATGTGAAGTTTAGGTCCCTTCTTTGCTAGATATATAGTTGTCATAAACTTTAAAAGTCCTCTACAGTTATGGAGATATGTCTAAACGTATGCCTTGCTTGCCATTTGTTTTTGCATGGTTTATTTTTATGCCACTGCTAGTAAGGACTGCTTGAATTATAATCCCAATCTAAAAAGTTTTTTTTTTAAAAAAAACATATTGTAGGGCTCCAAGTTAATTTCTTCCTGTTAATTTGCAGTTCAAAACTAGTAAGTGTTCCAAAGGAAGAAAGGGAAGGACTGTTCCTCTCCATTGCCCCTTGCTAATTTCTTTTTCCATTTCACCTGTGTTTCTTAATACATGGATCTGCAGACTCAGTCTGGAGTCTAGAAGACAAATTAACTTAAACCTTGTTCCTCACAGTTAGTTAAATAGGATTCACTATACCAAAAGTTAGATTAGTTTAAAACTTCTTTTTGTGTTTGGGTTATGAATCATTCACGGACTGTTTTTGACATTCTAAATGCAGATTTTGTCACTCTTGTTTGGATAAACTTTCAATTTTATTGTCATTGTGATTATTTACTAATTTTGATTGTGAGTTCCAGTGATATTGACACTGTTCCAAAATTCTATGTCTAAAACTTTTTCACCGAGATAAGCATATTAATAAATTGTTCCTTTTAAATGTGACACTATCATCACTGGACAATGAAAAGTAGGAAGGAAAAAGTCCAGCCCACCTGTTGCAACACGTACTGGTAGCCGAGGAGCATACATAGGTAAAAGAAAAGCACACCTATCTCAGAGATCCTTCTCTATGCAAAGACAAGAAGCAATCTGTTCAAAGGAAATTCTTGCTGGATGTAAGGAAAAATGTGTTTTCACGATCAGCATGTTTATATACAGGAAAAGGAACTTGCTGGAGAATTCAAAGAACTAAAAAACTCAACTAGACACAACACTGAGTTACCTGTTACAACTTTAAAGCTATCTTTGCTTTCAGCAGAGATTAGACTTAGAAGGTCTCCAAAATTCCTTTTCAACCTCAATTATTACGTCAGTCTAATGACTACATTTTAATTTTTTTTCCCCTCTGATTTCCCCTATTTCAAATTCTCCTTCCCTACCTCTATCGTTTCCCTTTCCTTCTCATCTGAATATTATTTTGCTCCCTTCCTTTGTTACACTATCCATTTTTCTTCTATAATAGTGCTTAACTTTTCCTTTTCTGTTGCTTCTGTCATCTTTCTACAACTCTACTCTTACCTGTAAAACCTCTATAGTGCAGGTAAGAAAGAAAACCACCCAGAGAAAAACCCATGACAAAAATATAGGGAAACTGATTAAAAGCATGTTCAAATCTCTTATTATCTTCAGTTGTGAATAGGTAACATACATAAGCATGTGGGTCTGGCTGCTTCTCTACCATTTTTTCCCCTCTCCTGTACTTAATAGGGACCCTCTTCCTACCTTTAGAACCCTGAACTTCTCTGCCCAATAGTCACAGCACCTAACTCCTGTATCCATCTTGATATCACTGCTATATCTTCTTCCTGAACTTTTGTCCCTGACCTCCTTCTCCTTCAGTGTGTCCCTGACTTCCTTCTTCTTCAGTGTGTGCACTCTTTCAGCTCCTTTCACATGCTTATTTCCCCTTCCTTGTATTCCCCATTTCAAGTTCTTCTTATAAAGGATCTCATTTTAAGTTTTATGGCTCATTAAGTCTTACATAATTTCACATATACCTTTTCACTCAACTTTGCAGTAGTCAGACATTCCAGCCAGAATTTGCAGTTTTCAACTAAATTTTGCACACACAGAGTTCCCTGTGTGTTTTTCTAAAGTTCTCTTCCAATCCCCACCATTCTATAGAGAGCTTAAACAGTAAGGCCTGGTTAAAGATGCTTAAAATGTAGAAGTTTGTCATTGGAATTCATAGAATCATAGAATGGTAGGGGTTGGAAGGGAGCTTTAGAGATCATTTAGTACAGATCCCCTGTAGAAGCAAGTCCACCTAGATCAGGTCACACAGGAATGCATCCAGGTGCAAGGAGACTCCATACTCTCCCTGGGCAGTCTGTTCTAGGGCTCTCGCAACTTCACAGTAAAATAGTTTTTTCTTATGTTTAAATGGAACTTTTTGTGTTCCAGCTTCATTCCATTACCCATTGTCTTGTTGCTAGATATAATAGAAAAAAGGGATGCCCAACCTCCTGATACTCCCCATTTAGATATTTGTAAATATTGATGAGATCCCAAATTTCTTCTTTCTTTTTGGAACTAAAGTTCTGCAAAATCAAGCATAAAATATGTATTATATTTCTTACACAATCTCAGCCCTCTTTCCACATAGCTGAGGATTTCTCCTTTCAACACTCTGCAAAACACTTTAAAGTATTTCCAGGGAATTTGTTGTTCTGGCTTCAAGCAGACCTTTTGCTTTAAATTGGATCAAATCTCAAATTCAATACAAGTTATTTGCTATAGACTAAATCCAGGTTTTGTTCTTCTTAATCTCCCCAAATATTGATTGTCTCTGACTGTTTACTAGGCATCTAAGCAACAAAAATCATGACAATGCTCCAAATGCAAAAAATGAGCTGAAGAGTGACCACATCCCATTAGTTAGAGTGAAGATGAAAAAATATCTCAATTGTTGTTAAATGAAGTTAATTAAATTAAAGAATCACTGAAGCCAGTTGGACAAATCCTCAAAATAGAGAGCTCAGCCACAGAACTTGGCTATTATTCTATTCAAAGTAAATGACCATTAAAAAAAATATAAATAGACTGTATCATTTAACTAGGAATGGATGGCCATGTTTATATATAGAGAGGCAAGTTACATTCCAGTTCTAGTTGGAAATTCAGTTCCAGTTGAAGCTATTCTATTCTGTTTATCTAAAATATATATTCCAATAAAAAGATATTATCATTCCTAATTTGATAGTTAACTATAATTTATGAAAGTATGTAACAGAGTAGAAACTGTTTAGATCTTTCATCTTTCATCTTTCAATCATAAAACAGAACTACGAAAGAAAGCAGCAGTCTGCAATCACTTTGCCTTAGGAAGTGCTCAAGAAAATCAGAGAGATATATGAATTCTTGCTCTTCTTTTTTCAATGCACAGGTATGAGTGATGACTACTGCCCTCTAATAAACTGACCCCCTCCACTGACAAGGGATTATTACACAGATTGTAGATGTAGTTTTTTTCCAATATATCACGCTACATCCACAGTATTAGAAGAACTGATAAATTGATCTATATCATGCTTGCATGTTAAAAGATCTCAAATCCTAGTGAAAGCAGATTTCTGTGAGAGGTAAAAGACAGAGAAGGATAGGATGAAAATCTCAAAGAAACATTTCCGATGTTGAAAATCGAGAATAGGTGTAAAGTTGGTCAGCTAAAATATAACTAGTGAAACATAGTGAACCTATTCAGTTTGTAATGTGCTTGATGAATCTTAGAAAATATGTTCACAATAGAATTTAGTTTGAGAAAGGTCTCCTAATTCTCTGTTCCTCAAAACAGCCCTTCATACAAAATATCTGGTCAGTGACAAGCCAATTACTGCACCTTTTCCTTCTGCTGCTCCAAAAAAAATCTTTAAAAGCCTGGCCCATGAAGTCTGACCAGCAAAGAATTAACGCCAGATGCCATCTTTGGAATAACATAATAGAAGCAGAAATGCATGTAAAGTACAGCTAAAATCTGTTAAGACTTCAACAAGGTACCTATGTGTCTGATGAACACCTAGTCTGCTCAATACAGAGGAATAGGGAAAAAATAAGACAACTAAAGGGCAAATGTTGAGAGGATGAGGTCAATCTTTTTTATGTAGTTACCTGTGATAGGACAGTGATAGGACAAGTAGGACACAAATTGGAGCACAGGAAGTTCCACTTAAACATGAGGAGATACTACTTTACTGTGAGCGTGAGGGATCCCTGGCACAGGCTGCCCAGAGAGGTTGTAAAGTGTCCTTCCTTGGAGGTTTGCAAAAGCCATTTAAGATGCACTTCTGTGTAGCCTGATCTAGATTGATCTGCTTTAGCATACATATTAGACTAGGTGATCCATAGATGTCCCTTCCAACTTCTATAATTCTATGATTCTGATAAGCGACAAAAATAGAACAGTTCCTGATTCACACAGCAATTGAGAATATTAGCAATGTCTCCTGGAGACAGTTGTCTGCATTATGCATCTTTGGCAGGATAAAGAAAACATGATTATTGGAGAATGCCCTGAAATTGGACATCAACTATTCCTGCTGCTGCAGGACTATAATATTTTTGGTATATGTTTATTCAAAACTATTGCAAATTCTAATTACTGTTTCTGTATAAGTATTTTTTCAAGCTCTGTAATTTTCAACTATTAAGCTTCCATATTCTAACTGATATGGTATATTCCAGGGTTAACAAAATGTACTTAATATCACCTTATTTGTTTTAACCTCTACTTCCAATTTATGCAGAACCCCTCAAAGTTTATTCTCCCTCTCTTGAAAGAAAAACAAAAATACCAACCATTCAAGAAAAATATTTCAAGTCTAACTTGAAATAATAAAAACATGCAACAAAGGCAATTGATTTGCAAGACAGAAAAAAAGTTATGCACATAGAATAGCAGTTTTTTCATGTTATTTTCTTTATAAACTTGTAAAACTGCCTAAGGCATAGAATTAGGGAAATCAAGGCTTATTATCTTGGTCTGTATTATTATTCACACTCACAGACTGCAGAAGGTGATCACTTGAAGAGATGAGATGAGAAGGGAGATCAGAGACTAATACTGCTGGACCCCAGAAGTCAATACAGACAGATGTAAGTTTCTTCAAAGAAGCCCTGTGCCATCAGTATTGTGATTCTCAATTCAAGATTCAATTGATTCTGCAGTGTCTTCTGAACACATAGCCCGATTTTTCTTCAGGGACCAGTTTATAAAAAGATTTTCAACGTTCAAATTCAAATCCACCACCAAAGCTAAAAAAAACAAGCTTATTGTCTGTTTTTCAGTTCAATCAACAACCTACTAAATGAGATCACAGTAGCCAGTGTTTTGACTGCCATTATAAACAAAAGTAAAGAATTTATATCCTAAGTCAAACACCTCCAAATACTTAGATTCTTCTAAGCCTTGATGTCNGGCTACCCTCTTCTTGATGCATCCCAGGAAGCTTTTGGCCTTCTTGACCACGAGGGCACATTGCTGGCTCATGTTTAGCTTATTATCAATCAAGACTCCCAGGTCTCTCTCTGCAGAGCTGCTCTTCAGCAGTTCAATCCTCATCCTGTACTGGTGTATGGGGTTGCTCCTTCCAAGATGCAGGACTCTACACTTGTCCTTGTTGAACGTCATAAGGTTCCTCTCTGCCCAACTCTTATGATGTCATAAGATTTTTTTTAACATAGCTTTAGTTAAGTAAATAATTTAAATGTCTTATCATGACAATCTAATGCATAACAAGCTATAATAAAATATATAGACCTGTAATATTCTGAACGTGTTCCAAAGCCCAATTGGTTGCATTAGTAAACAAATAGTTACTGCTATGTTTATCTGCACAGAAGAACTGTATATTACGGAAAGCAAAGTGGTCCCTATTGGAGTATTATAAAGTCTGGGATTTTATGTTTCATTCTTATGACTAAAGCATTTATGGCATCATGAGAACTACTTAATGAATGTACTGCCTAGTAATATCCCACAGGGCATACTTCATTCTCTATCTATTACTGCTTTTGTCTCTGCAGATAATTCTACAAGATCACCATTAAGAAAGCAGAACTGTTACTGATCATGTATGTTTATTAAAAGTGATTGGTCATGGAGAACACTAGTGACTTGAATGATTCAAATTTATCTAGATATTTTACAGGTAATTACACACAAATGAGAATTGATGACTGCTGGGATTTTCTGTGTTTTGCATATTATCCTTGATAATATATTGATATGCATTGAAACAACATTATACCTACTCAGATGATGTTCCTGAAGGTGATTTGGTGTATAAGCTCATGTCCGTAGATTTTACACAAGTCAATAATTTCTGATGACTGTTTCTTTTCTATCTCCCAGGAATCTCTTTCTTTTTTGATAGTTCTAATATATTAAATGACAATTTAATAGCTTTAGAGCATGTCTAATTCTGGAGTAATTTTCTATATGCATATTACCATGTAGGACAGACCAATGGGAGCAACTCTACAGAGTGTAGCCAAAGTTACTGAGGACTTTGCATGTACACTGTATGAAATGTATGATTTTTTTTAATCTTATTTTCAGACATACTTCGATTTAGTCCAGTAGTCTGAAATAGCAGTGAGATCTTAGATGCACCTCTGAAATACATCTTCTTATTTACGGATGCAAGGGATTGCAGAGCTTTTTTTTTGTAGAGATCTTTCTGATCAAGCTAAATTCACCATCAAACTTCAGGCACTTTTAATTTCCTTTGTAATATATATGTGTGGTGTGCTGATCCTGTCTGGATGTCAAGTGCCCACCAAAGATGCTTTCCTCAGAGGAATAGGAAAGAGCAAATGTAACAAAAGGCTACTGACTCAAGATAACGACAGAGGGATGAGTCATCAATTACTATGATGGGCAAAACAGACTCAACTCCAGAAAAACAATTTCATTTACCAACATTAAAATCAGAATGGACATCCCATGGGGTTACAAGTCTTTCTAGTGAACCTGCTCTAATGTGGGCTCCTCACTCACCATGGATCCACAGGTCCTGCCTCAGCCTGCACCAACACAGGCTTCCCATGGGGTCACAGCCTCCCCCAGGCACCCACCTGTTCCAAGGCTGGGATCCTTGGGCTGCATGTAGATCCCTGCTCCATCATGGACCTACATGGCTGCAGGGGCAGGATGTGCTTTACCATGGGCTGCACCATAGGCTGCAGGAGAGTCTCTGCTCCAGTGCCTGGAGCACCTCCTCCTTCAATGATCTTGGTACTTGCAGAATTGCTTATCTTACTCTTTTAACTCTTCTGACTGCTGATGGTAGTGTGCTTAAATACAATTAATCCCAGAGATGCTAACATTGTCACTGATGGTCTCAGCCTTGGCCAGCGGCAGGTCCATTGTAGAGCTGTGTGGTATTGTCCATATTGGACGTAGGGGAAACTTCTAGTAGCTTCTCACAGAAACCAAGCTTGTAACCCCACCACTACCAAAATCTTGCCATGCAAACCCAATACAGTAGGGAAAAATCTGTGTCATTAATTGATTTTTAATTTCAGCCTTTCTTATTTTTTTCTTAGATGTACTTCTAACACCAAATTTCCTTTTTTTGTTGTTTTTTGTTAATTAATTCTTGAGACTTTAGACTCCTACTGCAATCAAAACTATTTATTGCTCCTGGTTATTATGAATTATGACATTTGCTATTTCTCAGATATATTAGATGGAACAGAAGTCTCTACCTCTTGTTTCAGTTACTTGACCTAGTGACTACTTGGTATTTAGAGAAGATGCACAGATCTCATATAAGTGTATTGACATTTTTCCACCTAAAATGACTTCAGTCAGCAGTTATCCTTTCCCAAAACACACATACAAAAAAATTTTAGTCTATTGTCACAATTAATTCATAATTTTCATGCATTACTTCTGCTAGTTAGATTAATAACTAATTTGTTAATGTAACTTTCACTTTTCTCCTTCCATTGCATGTTTTCCTTTGTCTTCTTTTTCTGTTGTGAAAGTGATGCTTGGGACCCAAAAACATTGCTTCCCTGCTCCTATACTAAGCAGAAAAGCAAAACAAGGAATTTATTCCCCACTTCCCATGAGCAGGCAAGTGTTCAGTCATCTCCAGAAAAGCAAGGCTCCATCACATGTAATAGTTGCTTGAGAAGACAAATGCCACTAATACAAATGTTCCCCTCTTACTTCTTCCAGACTTATATGCTGAGCATGACATTTTACGGTATGGGATATCCTTTCAGCCAACTGGGGCCAACTGTCCTAGCTATGTCCCCTTATGCACACCCAGCCTACACTCTGGTGGGATGGAGTGTGAAGCACAAAAGGCGTTGACTCTGTTCAAGTACTGCTTAGCCAGAACAAAAACATTCCTGTGTTATCAACACTGTTTTCAGCATAAAACTAAAACATAGTACAATACCAGCTACTATGAAGAAAATGTTAATAATAAAATTATTTCGTTTGTAAAAGACCTTTAAAATCATCAAATCCAGCTGTTAAACTAGCACTATCATGTCCACCCATGTTGCTAAGTGCCACATCTAAAAGTCTTTTAAACACCTCCATTGATGGTGATTCCACTTCTGTCTTGGGCAGCATGTTCCAATGCTTGGCAACCATTTCAGTGAGGAATTTTCTCCTAGTATCAAATCTAAAACTCCTCTGGAGATTTCTTATCCTATTTCTTGTTCCTTGGAAGAAGGGGCCTCTATATCAGCATGTATATACAATCTAAACATGCTCTGCTTCATTTTATAAGCTTTGTCTTTTGTTTTCCTCTATCCTTCTCTATGAATAACCTGTCTGTCTTCTCTATTGCCTCCTGTAGGTACAGGAAGGCGGTTCCCACCAAGGTCATCTCTCCTCCAGGCTGAACCAGCACAGTTTCCTGAGCCACATCTCACAGAGGGATGCTACAGCCCCCTCCTACTCAGTGGTCTAGCAGCTAAAGTCAAACCTCTGTTTGAGTGTTAAGGCTATCCATGATTTGCAGTCAGCAGAGATTATTGTATCAAAACAAGCTCCTATTGTCTACAGAGCTAGAAGCTGGGATTTTCTGCCTTTCAAATACAAGATACTGTGATCTTGGAGCATAAGACCTGGAGATAATGCTCAATGGAGATGCTTGCAGTTGTGAACACGTTAAAGAGCTGTGAACTGGCAGTCTCTTGAGGCATTCTGCAGGCAATACTAGAAACTTTGGATGAAACTGTATTTATGGTGTTGAGGTTTGTCTTTTTTTTTAAGGCCTTAAAAATAAATTACATGACTGGTTTAATAACTTTATCCTTAAAATTTATGAAAAGGCATAAGACAATAAATCTTATATGTAGAATATGGGGGATGCTTTTCTGCATCTTCTTGTTTATCTAGATTTTTTTCTTGTTCTCTGAGGAAGTAGAAACCCCTATAGTTTTTCATGACTATCTACAGCATGATTTCCTTATTTAAAGATCTAAGTGCACAGAATACATGTGTAAATAGCTTGGAAATCAAGACTGCCATTATCAGTTAATATTTTCTCTTTGTGTCTGAAATTCCTGTACCCTATCTCATCATATGTGTCTCCTGCAATTTATGTTAAACATAATTTCTTATTTTTCACACCATATTGTAGAGACTAGATATGATTCCTGAGTGTAAAAATTCTAACAGCAGCAATGTGAAAAAGCCTTCTTTGCTTGTGTAAGAGAAGTGAATATGAAGTAGTAAAACAGTCTCAACTGAGGTCATATCCATGGCAGGCCCCAGGGTGTACAATGTAATTGGGAAAACACAAGCAGCAGTGTTTCTGGTCATTTGTAGATAAGAAGAAACTTTTTTTTCCCCTCTAGGGAAAAAGAAGAGAGGAATTTTATTTAGCTAATTTGCTGTAACACAGTAAATCGTGCTTTCATACTCCAGAGTTTGATCCTTTTAAAAATATAGTTTGGAATAGTTATTTATAAATGTATTCTTTAAAATTCACTATTTGGAAGATACTTACTACCAAGAAACTTCTCTCATTGCCATGAAGAGTCAAAATTTCAGGATGATGTACAGCTAAAGACAATACAGAACAGCTGAGTTCAGTCGGATTATAGATGTCAGTAGTGTAGTGAGGGAAGTATTGTAGTCTGGCCAGATTTGGAAGAAAGCCATTGAGTTTTTCTCGACTTTTGTCAATGTCTCTATAATGTCATAGTAAATTCTTTATATTGAATTTTTGTTTTATTTTGTTCTTTTTTTGATTTTTTTTTCAAGAACACATAATTCATACAAAACACAAATAATTTAATACATGTATGTATTGATATATTTGACTGTATGGATTTTATTTGAAAGATTTGTGAAATTTTATGTTGAAAATTACTGTGGGGATATCTCTGGAACGTTACTCTTATTATTTTTCAACTAGAGACCAGTAGAGCAGAAATATTACAAATAGTTACTGTATTAACAATTTGCCAGCAACGCGAGGACTGAAGTATATCCTATTAAACAGTACCTTCAATGGCCTGCATAAATCATAGACTCTTTGTGTACAAGTTGATGAGAAGAAGCACCTTAATTTACTCTATAAACTGCTGTTGTCAGTTTTTCACCTCATTTCTTAAGTCAGTGTTTCACAGAAAACTTTTGAATTACTTTCTTCTGTGGTCCTCTTGTGACTCTTTGAGCCTGAGGCAGTGAACTATACCTGTTTGTCCTCTACAGTAATATAAGTTGCTGGAAGACTGAATTCCTCCAGCATACAGCACTCCTGTCCCACCTTTATCTCTTAGACAAATTATACTCCCCTCAGAGAAGAATGCAGTTATGAAATATATCCCAAAAAGTTTTTAGATGATCTTTGGTGACCTCAAAGTAAATAACAAATGCTTGTCAACTTTTAAAGATTTCTCCCTCTGTTTCTCATCGCTATTTTTCAGGGAACCTTTTTCATGCTTTCAGGAGTTTACTGTCATAAAGATGCTGATCTGTGAATATTAGGCATATAGCTTCTACTTCCTGATTTCTGTGCCTGTTGATCTATCATCCAGAGAGGCTGACAAACCACACTAGCAAGTATAAGAGCACAGAATGAAAGGAGAATTTATGAAATTTATGCCTAAGCAGTGTTAGCAAATAGAAAATCTTTTGTAAGTAATGGTACACAAGGAGTGTGTGTATGAGTGGAGATAAATTACAACAAACTTTATTAATGAGGACACAATGGCAGAGTAACAACCTGTACAGACAGGATTCTTGTGACTAATGTTGCTTTCCAGGAGGCTGTGGTGAGCACTTCAAACTGCTGGTCAATCACTCTTTAAATGTAAGGAGTTGAATTTGGAGGCCTCTACGCAGGCAACTTGAACATCACAGTATCATCAATTTTTGCTGAACAAAAAGCCAATTCCAGAATGGAGTAACTGTAACACTAGACAAAAAAAAAAAAAAAAAAAACACAAAAAGAGAGGGGAAGGAAGAAGAAAACAACTAAATATCAGCACAAACAAAAGGTTGTAATGCTTTAATTCTAGAAAGTATTTGTCTTTATATTTGGACTTGTGTTCCTAAGCTAACATGTAATGTTCAAAAATCTAGCTAATATTTCCTATTGATCAACACAGAATATCCTGTGAAAGCACTGATTTGCAATACTAAAGTTTGCATTTGGTGTTTCTACCTCCTTGTAATTGTTCATCAAGGATCACATCTCTTCAGATGCCTGACAGGTACACCTTTGCCAAGAGAAGACAGTAGCTTAGACCTGGCCATAATTACCTGATGGTATCCCTATTAAGTGGAATTACCATCGCCATTAAACAGCAGTTGTTCCTATTAGGTATCATTAGTCTTAAATTGCTTCCTTGGGAAACATCTCAATTAAGCAAATTTCCCTGTTAAGTGCATCCTGATTAACTGAAGTGCACCATACTGCTTTGTTTCTTCATGTACCTACTTCAGTAGCCTTCATCCCTGGTTTACACCTCATACAAAATTAAGTCTGGCCTTTCTAAGACTCCCTAAAAAGTACACCCAACTGAAGCATGGACTGTAAAAGACTCCATTTTGCTGTCTTATCACCTTTTATTAGTTGTATTTGGCGTTCAAGTTCCACTCTTGCAAGGTGTTAATATTTTTTTTCTTTTTTTTTGAGCAATATATTCATTTTAATTAGCATCTAGTAATCCTGTTACAGCATGAGGACATATTCTGAAAAAGTGAATTATGGTCATGCAAAAGACTGCTAAAATGATGTAATTTTTCTTCCTTTGGAATGCTTGTGCTTCAGAGGTCAGCGGCAGCAGTTTTAAAGACAACATAGCAATGAATCTCACCACTTTTATTTGTGGAAAGAGCAGTTTTATTGTAAACATGTTAGAGGTGAAAATAGAACCAGATGTATTTAATGCAATTGTTAATTCAGAGTTCAGTTTTTAATAGTTAGTATAGATCTGAACAATGCTAGAGGAAAAAAAAATCCAAACAAACCTCTAAATCAAATCAAATCAAATTAAATCAAATCAAATCTTTCAGACAAATTCAAACTTGTGAATATTAATGTGCTTTTAAAACAAGTTAAAACTAAAACAGCAATTTCTTAAAAGTTATTGTATGGTTTTAAAGTTAAAATATTTTGGTGATGTAGCATTTTTAAATAAATATCTATTATACTAAAATTATATCAATAAAATAATTAAAGCATGTTAATAAGTCATATTATTGAAAACTGATTTGTTTTTCTTCTACTTATAAGAATACTCTTCCAAAATAGTTCAAATTATTTCTTAACACTAAATAAAAATGTTATTATAATTCCTTGCAATCTATTTTGTTCACAGAATTCAACTCAAAGGCACCATACCTGTAGAAAAGAAAGAAAATGTCAAATCCTTTGCATGATTTTTTTGAGATGCTGGATGTCGACCTACAAATACAAAGTAATTTGATCTTTTTTGCTTCTGAAATTTTGCAATTGTGAATGCACAAATACTAACAAACATTTCTGAGAATATTTTGGAATCTTCCTCTTCCTTGCTGGGAAGCTGATAAGGCACTAAATCTGTATCTTCCATGAGAAGACTTTTCAGAACAGTGGGTTTCATGTTTTACTGTGTTTTATCTGAATATTTTCATACGTCTTCTTAGATGAATTTAATAGAGTCTGATACCATTTTTAAACATTTTTCACCCTAAAAGGTAAGAGAGTCCACTGCAGTCAGCTCTTTTCCTTTTCAATAAAACAGATAGAAATGTGTCCATAAAATATAAATTCTTTTTTGAAGAAAAATGGAATTCAAAATAAACCACACACTTCTGATCTTAAAATTGCAACTGATGTAGAACTCATTGCTAAACATGAGAAAATGTCCAAATGGCCTCACTCTTCCAAAAGGACATAAACATATGCATGCGATTTTGATTGTAATTTACTTCCCTTCTGTTTCTAGTTCCTGATTTTTGTTTATTAAACAAAACATGTTTCTTGTATTATAGACTGTGCAATAATCATTGATTTTTCTTGTATAAAGTGATCTGCTTGATTTCTTTGAATCTTCAAAGTATAGTTTAAAATTCCTTAATCACTCTTACAATTGTTTGAAACCTTTTTAATCTAATTAACTCTATCTGATTAACAGAATTGGATAGTGAAAAAAAAAATATTTTGACAGTGCCACACCAAGGTGAGACTTCTTGGCTAATCATCAGATAGACAGCTATAATTTGAGCAAACTACAACTTTCCTTTTATATACAAATAAAATGTCTTATATTTTTTGTTCCCATCTGTATTGTGTGCTAGGTTATAGAAGAAGAACCAGTTCTAAGCTTTTCTGTATTGTAGAAGAAACCAAGATAAGGAACCTTGTCATAAACATGAACATCAGTGACCTTGTAATAGCCATGTAAGAACTGGTAAGGTGAGTTTTGGCTTTCGGTCACTACCTCAGCCACCCATAACCCATCTATCTGGATCTGGCCAGGAATTTGTATGCTTGTGATCACTCATCTTCCATCTCATGTCCCCTTATTAGCATGTGTTGCTGCATATAAGGAAAAACATTCGACTGAACCATGACTATCCTCTTACTGGGCATATGACACTACTTTCAACAATGAATTAACTGAGAGATGGTCTACTTTGCCTCTAGATGTGATCAATCTGAGTATGTTATTTGCTTGCTCCCGACTCATGTGCTGATTCAAATGCTCCACATGTTCTTGTTTCATACAATTTGCAAAACTGGGCAATATTGACTCTTTCTTGGTTTTGATATTGTTGGGGGTTTTTTAGGTTACTGAAGAAAAAAAAAAAGACCATGTATGACAATAATACGTTGGAGTTCAGAAGACCTGTCTCAAATAAATCACTTGAAAATGGTTGCAGGCAACAATTCAGATGGGATTCCCTGTAAGATATGTCATTTTGTGCATGTACATCTTTCTGTTGGCTTCTAACAAAATTCTTCATCGGAAATCCTGCTCTGGCTCAGCTGATAGAGTTTGTGATATAGTCATCAGTTAAAACAAGTTATTTAGAGCAATTGTAAAGGATTTCTGACTTCTTTTAGCTTTCCACATCAAATAATTTAACATAATGCACCTCAACTATATCTTCTAAAAATGAAAATTAGGACTTGTCATTTAATTACCCTGGACAAAATCAATAAGTTTTTACTTCTGTTTTCCTGGTTGACCAGCCTTACACCAATACTGAACATTGTCTCTGACTTCTAGTCTGCAGCTATAGTACTTAATAAGAAAAAGACTATAATCAGAAAAACATAATACTCAACAAAAGAGGAACAATGGAACACGGTTAAATAATCTTTGGTAGTATTTGACAATCCTGTTTCTGTACACTAGAAATGTACTGGGAGGTGAGCAGTGGTGAAACATCAAGCTTCAAGGCAAAGGAAGAAAGACTCCTCCTGTAGCTTTAGTCCTATTATTGTTCAGCAAACACATATTGGATAAAAGCTTTTCTTCTTGAATAAAGGAAAAGAATGTCTGTACTGTGTAAAGAGTTGTTGAAATGATTGTAAAAGGTTCAAAGTCCGCATTTCACTCTTCCTCTAAACAAGTGAAAATCCAGACATTTCTTATAAATAGAAACGCAAGTCCATGGGATTAATTGTTAGGGGAGTACACAGATATCAATGAGTAACTACCGATTTATTTTTTTGTAGGATTGCACCATTCCTATTCAAGGAAAGAATTGAAAAGCTGAGTAGTATATGACCTAAATTTCAACAGAAAAAAATGCAGACAATTAGGAAAAGAAGCTAGAAAAAAACAGGAACTAACATTTTTACATGTTAGTAGTCACTTCACATTGATGGATGTAAGCTGCTGTATGTCATTTTAGGATTCTACAAACCTTCAATGTTTTCTACAAAAATTATTAGAAGTTTAAGTTATCTTAATGAAGAAAATACTAGGAAAATTTGTTATCTGTGAAAAAGTGAGTTAGACGCAGAACTTTTTCTTTTGTTCTACTCTGCAATATCCATACCCTGTGATGCACATCATGTAGGTTAGCACGTCTAATATGCATTTGCATTCTGGTGCTAGTGTTGTCACAGCTGCCTAAGGGAGCAGTATCCCACTACCCAGGGAGATCTGCCTGAAGACCCTGGCTGTTACCTACTTTTACAAGTACTAGAAAAGAATACATTTTATTTCTTTGTGTTTCAGTCAGATACAGTTGGGCAATGATGTGATATACCCAAGAAAATGAAAAAAGGAAAGAAAAGGTTTAGAAAGTAAAGGTGCTGATGAAAAGTGAGTGCATTCTTGCATGTGTTAGGTTATGAATGTCATTTTAAAATTTGCTGCTGTGTCCCTAAAGAGAGGGAAAAATTACACTTTTTCTGTGTTTTAGGGAGACACTTGGACTTGTGAATTATTTCACCCCTTAAGAATTGTCTCCAATTTTTAACCAGAGATAATAATGAATAACTAATAATAAATAGTAAAAGCAGTTACTTATTTTGCTTGTGTATTGTTTCTCAGTTTTTGTTTCTTTGATCTTGTGTAAATATTTAAAAAAGTCTTGCCAGCTCAGAGTGGAATAAAAAACCAAATTGCTGGATGCTTCATTTTTATGGAACAAATCAATACCATGTTTTGCCTTAAGTTTTGTTTAGGTAACCATAGAAGATATAGTTTTGCTTAATATTATTATCCTTAATAGATCTTGTTCTTGTGGCCATAGTACCAGTCAAAGTCACACAAACTAAATTCCGCTTAAACTTCCACATCTACAAGTCTACTCTTAGGCTAGTTCAAGGGTAGCTCCCTGCTTATTGCCAGTATTGTTTGGGAGTGTAACAATAAAGTTTGACATGCTCTGAAGAACAGCTCACTGCAGAATATATTTCAGATGGACTAAATAGATGCACATCATCAATAAGTCAAGTGACTCCCTAGAGAGTAAAATTAACTTCATGAGTATAAGAATGTAAGTAGAATATAAGGAGTCTGATTCTGGCCTTATTTAGTTACTAGAGGCGATGAATAATGTTGTTTTTATAGATTCTGAAAAGAAAATGGTCACTGCAAGGTCATTTAGCAATGTGTTATTTTTGTCTAATCCTCACACCTTTTACTTAGGATGGAAATATGTCTCATGACTATGGAAAAGACAGAATATAAAATAGTGTTTCCAAAAAGACTGAAATTTAATGTATGTAACATGTTCAGATGCTTTCTGTGTTATGACTTTTGTCCAACTTCAGTAAGGTGCCAATAAGTAAGACTAAACTCTGGACCTGGCTTTTTTTTTTTTCTTGCAGCAGGGGCAGAGAGATCAGACATCAAACTTTTATATAGTTTCTGTTTCTGATTTCTGCATATCTTGACAAAAGAAGATTTGAGAAAATGAAATCTTTACAATATTTGGAAAATAATAGTTTTCAGAAGGAAAAGTGTTTTGTTTTTTAGCTCCTGTTATGCTGTATTTTGTTCAAGCAGTTGCAAGTGATTATAATAATTTTGTGGTATATCCGTTACAAATGCACTTTTTTCCTTTCCATAAAGGAAGACATTTGAAGTTTATGTGGACTTTTAAACATTTCACTTCCTTTAAAACTCTACCATTTTTACTGAAGAAATATGTTAGTCTTGTCAGTATGCTTACCACTGTGAGCTCATTGGTAATCTTTATCAACACTTTTACTGAACCAAATACTTTATAGACCGTACCTACTGGATTTACATGTAGTTATATAGGTATAAACAATTTTTTCTGTATGAACTTTCCATAGTGTACAGACACATCTGTTTTCCTTTTTAATTATTTCTTTTTACTGATTTTATTTAATGATTTGCCAGATGAGGAAAATCACAGATTGAGTATTACATTTTCCACTTTTATCTCACAATTTGCCTTCCCAAAAAAACTTCTGAAACTGGATAGATGTGATGGAAAGGCTGGTAGTTACACATTTGAAACTGTTAATCTACTGTGCCACAATAAAAGACCATGAATATGGTTCTGGTATACATTTAAAGAGAGATTTGCTACTCCTACTTACCTGGAATAATGACTTCACTTTGAAACTGATTTCACATAAGTTAATGGAGCTTCTTGTGGAATTAGACACTGCTTAATGGAATATGATCAAAATTTCATGGTTATTGAGGTTAATGAAAAATTCATTAGTCATAGCATGGAAATTAAAATAGTGGCATAGATTAGAAACTGGTTAAGACAGAAAGTTAAAAGCAGGAATAAAAAAAACCCAAACACTCCCCACACACACACAAAAAAATCCAAACCAACAAACAAACTCAAAATGGAAAAAGATTGTTAAAAGAATCTGCTCCTGGACCAGTCTAGAAGGCAGAACTGGGTACTTGAGAAAAAATCCTCTGAATTTTGTGTGTCTGAAAAGCTGTAGCTTATTACTTGGGCAGGTGCCTGGACATCACTGTAGATCGCATTATCAAAACATTAGCTCATTGTGAGACAATAGCTCAACAAGTGAAGCAAAAAATTGCAAAGCATGAATAGAGTGCAAGAGAAGCAATGAAAAATGCAATATTATTAATCATGGATGTATTATTATTTGCAGTTGCATGTTCAGGAACACTCAATTAAACCTTGATTACCAGAAGTATTTAATCATTGTCCAAAATGCCATTTAAGAATCTGGGAAAATATTTCCATAAAGATAATATAATATGAGAAATGACTATTCAGAGGTAACATAAAAATCAATAGCTATAATATAGAAATTTTCAGACTCTCTCATCTGATGAATTTAAACAAAGAGAACTGAAATACAAATACTTCTGCTAATTATGAGAACATGCGTTGTTGCACTCAGAGGTAACTTAGAGTGAATTCATTCTCTCTGAGATGAGAAGCTTGATTCAGTGGCTCGAAGAAAAAGTCACTAGAGCCTAGGATACCTGAGACATTGGTGTGAGACAAGCAGGGGTCATGTAGATTTACTGGGAGAACAAGACACCTCTGGAGTGGCAGCTGGAAGCTAAGCAAGAGATCTTAAAGTATCTAAATTGACGATTGGTGCTCATGGATATATACAGAATGTAACCAAATGTAAAAAGTTCTCACTGGGAAATTATGCCTTCTGGTTCTAAAATAGAGTTGGGTCTCACCTGAAAGTTGTAATTTCAGTGAAAAAAAACCCCAACATCCCACTTACATTCAAAATATGATTGTGTCTTTATTACAAGTATACAGGTTTGGTTTTTTTTTCTAATGCAACTAATCAGCCAACAGACCAATTTGCTTTTGAAACTGAATCAAAACTTTAAAAACTAAATTAATTACTTTATGTATTAATTGGGGGGAAAATAAGCACAACACGAAAAACACTTTCAGATTTTTGACATGAGTAAAGCATTATGTTAATCTAGTCTTGACCTTTAAATCAAAAATCATGGTAATACTTTCAGATCTCAGTTTTTGAAATGGTTGGAAAATGTGCATAAATATTAGCCCAGTCATCTGGAGTCTGACATTTACTTGTTGACAAACTGAAAAAAAACCCAGAGCTGCGATGTCCATTTTGTTCCTTTTTATTCATTTTTTTTTTTTAATTTAAAGCACATGAAGACATACTTATGAAAAATTCTAAGGCTGGAAAAAGTAGAATTTCGAGAATTTTGTTAGCTAAATATTTTTAAAACGTAGCACAGTTTTTAAAGACCTAACAGATCTAGTTATTTTTTTCAATGTAATCTTAAGTATGTTGCAAGTTTAGAACAATAAAGAATCAAGGGACCATATTGGTTACAAAAGCAGAACTTTAATATGTAACTAGTTATATCATGGAACTTGTCACACTTTAAAGGTGATTTTCAATTAAACTCATCTGAAATTGTGATCTAGAAACGATGAAGAACAGATAGCTCTTCTTTGAGTACTCTTTCCTTGTTACATCTCTAAGGTATAATGTTACTTGAAAAATCAGCAAAACAACCTCTGATTTCAGATAATAGGAGAGGAAACTTTTGTCCTTGCTTTCTTTGCTATTAATGAAATTTTAAACTTCAATATTTGTATTAAAATAACTTTCTTTTTGAGAGAAGCACGTATTTCCTAAACCTTCTGAGGTGAGTTTATTATTTCCCACCAGTTCAAAATGTTATTTTGGAGGAAAAAATAATATTCAAGGTTTGTTATTGGGTACTAAGACTCCAGGTTATTACAAAAGGAGACAAATCTTTGATTCTAGTTTTTTTCTTTATTAGATGAGCTAGTACATTACTGATAGGCCAATTAACGTGTTTCACATTTGAAACACTGTACAAGCAGGCCCTCTGGGAAGCTTCTATTTATTTACAGTTGAGATGATTTGCTAATAAACTGACTAGGAAACTTCAATATATTACATGGAGAGACAACATTGAAATGGCAGACTCAGACTATATAGATTTTTTTATTTAATCTCTCAGGTCATAAAAACATTCAGAAAAGCAGTGATGTAGGCCTCACTTTGTACTAATGGGAATAGCTACACTGCCATCAGTGACATTTTGGAGGTTTATACCAGCTGTGCCTCTGGATTTTTTATTTACTTATATTGCAAACTGAGATAGGACAAAGATTCCTAACTCTGGAAGTTCTCTAATAGGTAATAAGTGAAATGGGAGATGATGCAACAAGCGTTAAAAGCAGATTTTTCTATTTTAAGATTGCTCAAGACTTAGTATTCAAGATCAAACTGTCAATAGTTTTGCAAGAGTCTAATATCACATGTCAAATGTTCTCTAATAAGTTGATATGAGGAAAATGCTTAGCCAAATAAAACAACCCGAGATTTAGTAAGCAGCAGTGGACAGGAAAAGTAAGGGAACAAGTTGGTAGAATGTTAGGGTACAATACAATGTCAATCATAGAATCATAGAATGGTAGGGTTGGAAGGGACCTTTAAAGATCATTGAGTCCAACCTCCCTGCAGAAGAAGGTCCATCTAGTTCACGTCACACAGGAACATGTACAGTTGGCTCTTGAAGACCTCCAAGGAAAGAGACTCCACATCCTCCCTGGGCAGCCTGGACCAGGGCTCCCTCATCTCACAGTGACATGTTTTTCTTATATTTAAAAGGAACTTCTTCATTTTCATTCCATTACCTCTTGTCCTGTTGCTAGATATAATAGAAAAAAGGGATGTCCCAACCTCCTGATACCCACCATTTCTATATTTGTAAATGTTAATAAGATTCCCCCTCAGTCTTCTCTAGACTAAACAGCCCCAGTTCCAGCAGCCTTTTCTCATATGAAGATGTTCCAGTCCTCTGATCATGTTGGCCCTGTGCTGGACTCTCTCCAGAAGTTCTCTGTCCCTCTTGAGCTGAGGAGCCCAGAACTGGACACAGGACTCCAGATGAGGCCTCACCAGGGCAGACTAGAGGAGGAGCAGAACCTCCCTTGACCTGTTGGCCACACTCTTCTTGATGCATCCCAGGATGCCATTGGCTTTACTCATGTCAAAAATCTGAAAGTGTTTTTCGTGTTGTGCATTGTTTATTATCAATCAGGTCTCTCAGGTCTCTCTCTGCAGAGCTGCTCTTCAGCAGTTAGACATCCAGTCTGTACTGGTATGTGGGGTTGTTCTTTCCAAGATGCAGGACTCTGCACTTGTCCTTGCTGAACCTCATGAGATTCCGCTCTGCCCAACTTTCAAACCAGTCGAGATGCTGCTGAATGGCAGCACAGCCTTCTGGGGAATCAGCCAATCCTCTCAGTTTGATGTCAGCAGAAAACTTGCTGAGGGTACAATCTGTCCTCTCATCCCAGTCGTTGATGAAGATGTTCAGTAACACTTGACCCCAGAACTGATCCCTGTTTAACTC
>WBNH01006824.1:0-35391 GCA_013401255.1 Urocolius indicus | reverse complement strand
AGTGTTGCCTGCAACGGCACCATTTGGAAAACCAAGGAAAGTGTCTTCATTTCCGAGAAATAATTTTCCACCTTTCAAAGTATTAATTTATTTGGTATCTTGTGAGTATTTGCAAGTCCTAGATGTGGCTTCACATTTTTACTGATGATTTTTTTTCTTTCTTTAGCAATATGCTGTGACCAGGTTTCGCTGGGGTCGATTCTGTTGAATTTTAAAAACCTGAATGTGGTGAATTTTTTTTTTCTTACTACATCAAGTAATAAGACAGATTTAAAACTCCTCATTACAAAATTCTACATGGGATCTTTGTAAGAAACCACTACTGCCTCTGGCTTGTTGCAGCCTTGAAATACCATTTGTGAGAGCCTTAACATTGTGAGACCCTCACTGACAAATCCAAGTAGAATCCTCAGTCATCTTCAAGCTCAGGGGAGCAAAATTGGGGTTCACTGTGACAAGAAAAGCATTCCAACCTCTCATTTTAATGGCTGTTGTGAATCATATTGAAATTTCTTTATGTAATAGATTTCAAACACTGGACAACACAGGAATGGTGAACAATTTGTTTTGCAACACTATGCAGTGGCATAGTTTCACTGACATATACAAATACCTATGTGGAAATTTTGACACCTATTGATAATTATCTCAGTAGCATCTGACTAACTTCCCTATATTTTATATGCTTCCACTTGATAGCCTTCCAGTTGCTTTACCTTTTACCCTAACTTGACTGAGAGTGAATAGGATATATTTGTATCAGTGCCAAAAGCTTACTTTCCTCATAGAAAATTTAAATAATCCTGAGGTATACTTCTTTCTAACCACAAGTTTTCTCAAATATGACTGCAGATAAATTCATATTGAACATTGGAAGTCAGTGTATGAGTTGCATGCACACTACTCATTATCTGCTGGGTGTGCAAGAGGCAAGTGTGAGTATTTTATTGAAAAGAATCAACAGGCATGAGGTAGTTGAAACACAGTGTCAACATAGTTGTCTAACTTCAAACAGGCTTTGAAACGTTCACAGGACTTAACTCAAAATGTGGAGGGTGTCCTGGGTTGGGCCAGGATAGAATTAACTCTCCCCAGCTGCCGCTGGGGGGTGTGGCCAGGCTATTCGATCCCATGTGACATCATGCTCGGGATATAAGGGCAGCAGCTGGGCCGGGGCAGGTCTGTGGTCAGTGCAGCAGCTGCAGTTCTACCATTGGGCTGAGCGCGGTGAGCAGTTACATTGGGCATTGCTCATTTTTCCTTTGGCCATGGCTGTAACTGCCTACTCATTGTGGTGTTCTATTAAACTGTCCTTATGTCAACCCAGAAAGTTTTACAACTCTCTCTTGATTCTCCTCCCTATCCTGCTGAGTTGGGGAGGAGTAACTGGGTGGTTTGGTTATTCAGTTAGGGCTAAACCACCATTAGGGCTCAACTTTAACCAGCATTTGTGCTCTGCTACAGCAAACAGTATAGGCACTAACAAACATGGTCAGACTAACTGACTAGTGATTTTCAACATGAACACGGCAACTGTCACTAACTATAACCTATAATCATTTCTCTGAAATTTATTTTTGCTAAGCTTATGCTTAAACAAAAATACATAAAAAACATAAACAGCAAACAAATCTAAGACTTTCCACTGTTTTCTAGATGGCTTTTGACTTCATTCTGTCTGAAAGGACATTGGAATACAGTTTTCAGGAATAGTTAGTTGCAAAATTGCTGGTCAAAAATGTTGCTTGTTTCTACATTTCAGTGATGTTGAGAGTGTTGCATGGCACAAATTGTTTAAATTTGCTTTAAAGACCAGACACTTTAGAGGGGAAATCTTAAAAAAAAGGGTTTTTTGCCTTTTTTGGACATTAGTTTCTCAATATGAAATTCATCCTCAACATTGCACTGATGTAGATCTTTGCCTTCCATTACATCAAACTTCAACAAATTTCATCAGATGGCCCTACAAGATAAGTATTTTTGCATATGCCATTTCTTAAAGTAGCAATACTGCTTGTTTCTCTCTGTTGCAAGAATAATATTACAGAGAATATCATAAATAATGCAAGAAGTCTGATTTAACACCAGGATTATTTCTAGCATTCAGTATCTGTGAATAGCATATCAATAGCATATACCAGTTTTTATGATTGAATGATAGGAATAATGAACTGGCACTGAGCCTTTGTGATTCATGGCCAAAAATGGGATCTGTTCCCTAAATCTAATAAATTTTGTGTCTAATATGAAACGATTCAGTGAGTCAGATTGCAAGCTAGAATACCGGCTTTTGCTTTATTTTCAATTACTTTGTGAACTTACATTAGACTCATGACTGGTTAGTGTGATGGCTTTAAGTAAATAAAATATTCCTAATTGAAAAAGAATTATGCACCATCTAAATGTAAAATAAATGTATGTCATAAAAATGACATGTGAAATTCAGAAATATAGGATGAATCCTGTAGCAGAAATAAAACAATATACTGACCTTTGTGATCCCCACAGCAATATTTTTAGGCTCTGATTTGGCAGGTAGAACTCAAAACTTCCAAAGCTGGTTCAAATTTCTGTGCTAGTTTTATCTGATACAGGGTTTATTTTCTTCATAGTAGCTAGTATGGGACTATGTTTTGAAATTGTACTGAAAACAGTGTTGATAATTCAGGGATGTTTTGATTAGTGCTGGGAAATGCTTACACGGAGTCAAGGTCTTTCTGCCTCTCTCACCGTGAGCAGGCTGGGAATGGACAAGATGTTGTGAGGACACACAGCTGGGACAGCTGACCTCAATTGATCAAAGGGATATTCCATACCATAAGATATCATACTCAGCAAATAAAGCTGTGTGAAGAGGAAAAAAAAAAGGAGGAGGGATGATCAAAATAATGACATTTTTGTCTTCCCAAGTCACTGTTACATGTGATGGAGCTTTCCTGGAAATGGGTAAACGGTGAATGAATTCCTTTTTTACGTTGCATGCATGCACAGCTTTTGCTTTATCTACAAACCATTTCTATTTCAATCCTCGAGTTTTCTCACTTTTTCTACTCTTTCCCCTATTCCTTCAATGAGGAGTGAGAAAGTGATTGTGTGGCGTTACAGTGCTGGGTGGAGTTAAACCACATCAGTTTCTCAGCAGTATAAATAAAAAAAAGAGATTACCAGATGAGAAGCCCTGGAAAATAAGGTTCACTGTTGCTAATTTTTCATCAATTCACACACATAATACCTTTCTTTGGCAGCAGTCAGGTTGGCTTTTTCTCCTGTACAGCAGGAGGAGAAACTGTCTCTGTTCTGTTGGTTACTGCAGCCTAGTGCCCAGAACAATGCTCTTATTTGTCGACTTATTTTATGACACTGCAGTATTATCTCGTATAAAATGGATGAATTACTAGTGAATTTTTGGAACGGAAATTTAAAAATGTAGCAGATGTAGTTAACTAATCCTGACCACAGATGTTACAGCCTGAGACCACTTCTGCTTTGATTACCCTCTTACAAACACACTTAAGTCCTGAAAAAGGGTCACAAATAAAGAGCTAAATCCTATAAAATGTTATAAACATTCCTACTAAACTCTACTGCAAATACAAGAATGAACAATCTCATACAGATCAGTAGATGTAAATAGTTGTTCCTAATTAGTAAGCTGCTTTTGCATTTAATTTTGTGTCCAAGTAAGGAGCAAATAAGTGAACAGGAATTCTGATGTTTAGGAATCCCATTACTGTTAGCATTTTTTAATGTCAGAGACTATGTTTGAATCTGTTTTAGGGAGAATTTCTATCTACAGTAATTTTTGCCTCTTGATGACGGGAAGAAAAACTGCAGCACTGTCAGACAGACCTCCATTCGATGAATTAAGAAGGCTAGAAAAAAATTCAGAATGTTCAAACTATGTATACAGTTAATGTTTTACTTCCTGTAACTAATAGAAGGCCATTTCTATGCTCATTGGATCATGATGTACAGTGTGTTTAGAACAGAACATGAGTTATCATGTTAACAGAAGAATTAGTTATCCTGACCATTATTGTAATTAATAGTAAAAATAATACGATATCCTATGTGACCTGATCTAGGTTGACCTGCTTCTGCAAGGGAATTGGACTAGATGATCTCTAAAGGTCCCTTCCAACCCCTAACATTCTATAATTCCATGATATAACCCAGAAATATATAGAAATATAACCCAGTGCTGAGACCAAACTTACGTGTGTACACAGTGTTCTTAAGAAAGGAATAAGTTAACAGAAAATAATTATTTAATTTTATAACTCCTATAGGGACATAGTGGTTAACACTTAACTGTGTGAAGATGATGAGTATCCACCACATGTCATATTAAATCCATGAAATAGTTACTTGTTATGCTACTCTACTCTTCCATCAAGCCTAGTGTAACTTATAGGATACATATCACTATTTCCCATTAAAGCAGTAGTTCATGAGGTAGATCTGGACATTCAGTAATGTAGTGAATTCATTTACTCTACTCTTAAAATATAGGCCATATGTTACACCTCTTAGGTATTCCACTGATCTCACCCCCAAACAGTAGGATCTCAGGAGGAAATTCTACAGTCTGAATTGTGTTTACTAAAAGGCATGAAGTGAAATGCTCAGCATTACTGCTGTTTGCCATAGTTCCTTGAAAAAGGAACAAACAATAGTTTCTTTAAAGGTATGGTGTGGTTCTCATGCTAAGCAATATTGTTTGTTAGAAGTTTGTACAACTGGGCCAAGTCTGACATATGCTTCATCGTGAAAGGAAAAAATCATTTACATAAAGAAAACTGATATCTTTCTCATCTTTCCTCCCCACAGCTGGTTTGAAAAGTTTCCTATTGGTAATAATCCAAATCCAGACAAAGTAAAAATAGAAATTACTCATGTCAGTTGGACAATATCTGAACCAATTTTATAATATTGTATTCTTGGGGTAGTTCTCTAAAAAATTAACCACATATGGTAGAGATGAAGCATAAGTATGTCTAAGAGTCTCTTAACTTTTATCTCCAAACTCCCAAATATGTGAATGTTGGGAAAATGAAATGCAAAGCAGAAACTTAGTCTGAATCTGGGCTTAATGTTGTTTCCCATCTCTGTGAAACACTTTATTAGGCTATTTTTCTCTAAACCTAATACCCATTCCATCATGTGTAGATGACTAACTACTTTCAGTCACAACAAACTAGTTTTGCTAAGCAAAACTATGAATTAAAATACTTCCAACTATGCAAGAAATACTGACTCTACACAGAAAATGTCACAGTTTTTCAGGTTTGTTCATTTGTTTTGCTCTACTTTTTGTGGTTTACTGTGTTTTGTCATGGTTGCTTCTAAAAAGCATTTGGACAGCAGAAGAGACTATGTGCTTAAGAGTACTTTTACTTATGGGGAAATGACAACAAAAACAAACAAAAACATTCCAGTGGATCTCAGCTTAAAGCTTATGCCACTGTGGATAGTTTCTTATGGCTGAAAGCACAAAGCTGTAGAAACCTTCATTCTTTGTTCTGAAGCTGAAATACTTTTTCTGTCTATTGTTTTGGGAAATAGAATCAAAACTGAAATAGAATGGAAAGCCCACTCAATGGGCTTTCCAGTGGATATTCACATTGCTAGGTCAATCTCATGTGTCTGTGAGAGACACCATTCTTCAAAATGTGAGTAGGAATCTCCTATACAAAGCACAGCGTTAAGTGCACTTGCTTAAAACTTACCCATAAAGCCTAGTTTAAAGGTCACAGTGTAGGTGTCATGTACACATTTAAAGGCTTCAGAACTTTAACTTTCCTGGTTTTCTGAACAATTGCAAACTTCTAAGTTAGAACTCTGTTCACTTGCTTCAGTTGCTAATTGATTCTGACATTTCTTTTCCAGCTACAACTGCTTTTTGCAGCTTTACACAGATCTGCTCTGTCCTCCTTGTTGAAAGTAAAAGAGATGATAAGATTAAGCCTTTTCTACAAAGTTATGTTCAGCTTGTCATGAAAACACTTTCTAAAAGAAGTTGTAAACTTTGATGTGCTACTTCTACTGGCATATATCATAATTTTAAACTTCATGTTCTTGCAATGGATGCAAGAGTACAACCTTTGTTCTGAAGCTGAAATACTGATTGAATGGTTTTCATTCATATTCTTGCTATTTTAATTCTATGAGAAAAATATCTTAGTTATCTAAAGACATTCTAAGCCACCACGTTATTACGGAGAATATTTCTTAGGTAAACTGTAAAAGGTCAGTTTTCACAGCGTGTTCATCTTTCAATAGATTAATAGGTATGTTTTAAGCTTGTGATGTCATTTTCCAAAGCGTGCACATGAGAGATGTAAAGTAAGCTAGTATATCTGCTTAGTTTCTACCAGCTGCTGTGTGTGGGAAACATCAAATTTTCTTTAATATTTCCTCAGAAGTGGCAAACAGATGGTTTAATGTACTCTTGAAATGTTGGTGCTTGAGATCCAATTATATTTGTTTGGTTAATGGCCGATTACTACTTTCAGGATACAATGATGTCGCATTCCTGATTTTAAGGCCATGGACTATTGTGGGCTAACATGTAAATGTTGTTGTATAACTTGTTTAAAATTCCACCTTTGTTTAAGATTTCCACTTTCCCTAATCAGTGCCTCTTTCTTACAGCAGTGTTTAAGTTTTCTTGTTTAATCATATGTTAAAAATTTATAATTGATGATATTTTAATCTTAGTGTCTTTCGATGAAGCTTACGTTAACAGCATTTTGATAAACCAACTATGTAATTAAACCACTGCTGAAGGTAATTCTTGACAGAGCTGAAGACTTTAATTGATCATTTTGCGTGGACTCTCTATGGCATGTCTCCTTTATTTCGGCAGTGTGAGTTTGATCTTGCACCTGAAGAATGAGTCTGATGCTTGCTGTCTGATCACTGCTTTACTAAGAGCACTGAGAAGTTCTGGTGAGTTATCTGTCACCTGTGTTGTTTACAGGACTGAGATGGTGACATCAAGCCAGCTGATGAAACTATTAGCCCTTGTAACTCATGCTAGTGTAGTAAGTATAACTCTGTCCATGAGACAGTTGTATAACTAAGTCAATGTGTGCTTTTTCTGAGTTTTCTGAAAGAGCTAGAAAAATACAGGAGACATTCAAAAACTGTTAAGACAATATTAATATAAATAATATTTTACTATACTCTATTATTTCATTCAGTGGTCTAATCCTTCATTAGGAACATGATTATTTGGCTTTAATGGTGAGGGAGTGAATGTTGCTCTCTCTCATGTTAGGAAAACGGTACTTCTTTTTTGCATTCATGTTCTGAGTTATCATCACTGACTCACCAAAATTCTGCACCCATTTCTCTTTTGGGTTATGACCTGAACAGCTAAAGGCAAAATATTGATTTTTTTACAAGAAAAATGAACAAAATGAAACCACACAGTAATGGGATGACATTTTCACTGCAAATCTAAAGGTAGGGAAGATATTTTAAAAATACAGTCAGTTGAATATTACAAAATATTTTACTGCTCCTTTGTTATCAAATGAGAGAATTAGAGAGCTTGAAAGGTCAATTGTTTTGGCATGAAATTAAAAAAAATGTCAAACTTCTTATATCTTTAAATCTGATAGGAGACATTTTTCCTTTTTTCCCTTGATCTCTTTTTTGCATGTTTAATGAAAATAAATCCTAATTAAAAACTTATTTTAAAAGAACAAAAGGAAATGTAAAAATCCCAAACCCCATACTTGCTTTTTTTTTTCACTTAAAACTCAGTGAAATTCCATCAACTGNGTTATCATCACTGACTCACCAAAATTCTGCACCCATTTCTCTTTTGGGTTATGACCTGAACAGCTAAAGGCAAAATATTGATTTTTTTACAAGAAAAATGAACAAAATGAAACCACTCAGTAATGGGATGACATTTTCACTGCAAATCTAAAGGTAGGGAAGATATTTTAAAAATACAGTCAGTTGAATATTACAAAATATTTTACTGCTCCTTTGTTATCAAATGAGAGAATTAGAGAGCTTGAAAGGTCAATTGTTTTGGCATGAAATTAAAAAAAATGTCAAACTTCTTATATCTTTAAATCTGATAGGAGACATTTTTCCTTTTTTCCCTTGATCTCTTTTTTGCATGTTTAATGAAAATAAATCCTAATTAAAAACTTATTTTAAAAGAACAAAAGGAAATGTAAAAATCCCAAACCCCATACTTGCTTTTTTTTCACTTAAAACTCAGTGAAATTCCATCAACTGGATCTGAAAAGTGTTGTATTCATTCAACTTATATAGGTGTCATATAGTTTGTATGGAGATCATCTAGAAAACACAAGAATAAGAATCAAATTAAGAACAGGAATGAAAGCAATGAAAGTAAAGGAGAAATAAAAATCTTTTTTACTCTTTAGATTCTTTAGTTACATTCTATCAGAAGACTACAGTGATTAACAAGAATTATTCTCCATACATATGAACAAAAAGGAGTCTTTGTTATTGTTTACAATAATATATTCATTTGTTAACATAAACTATATGCTTTATAAAACCTCTTCAAATCAAACATTTTCACCAGGTATTTTAATTGCTGATAGCTAGGCAACCGTGAAATAAATTACAAGTTACCCTTGCATGATTTAAACTTGGTGTGAGTTTTGCCACAAACAAAAGAAATATTTCTCTGCTGGATTTCTTTCTGCATCATTTACTCCCTGCAGTTTAGAGCAGATTAATGTGTTCAGAGACTGATTGCTGTAATTACTCTGCCCTGCTGCTCTTCTGTATTATGCAAACAAACGCACATGATGAAAGAGAGAATATGGACAAGAATGGAGATTCTTGGCCTCTCTTGATTTCCAATTTAAAATATCACTTCACAAATAAAAGCTAAAACTTTGAACCAACTTGAATGTCGTTCCCAAAAATAATTATGTATCTCATTAGTTCTTTTCTCATGTTTGTTTCAGTTCCTTTTTCTATAACAATTTTTATTATAAAAGGTTAAAGTAATTCTCTTCATATAGAAACTTCAGACTTTCAGTGTCAGTAAATACTGAAATTCTTTTGAACATATTTTTTTTGCCAGCAGTAATCATTGATAAAAATAATTTACTTACATTTCAGTTAGAACAAATTGCTATCATAATAGTTCAGTTTTTTATTCCAATAGATAGTAAATAAGATTATTATTTTTTTTTAAATCTGAAACAAGTCTTTAAAATAGTCAGGAGTTTTTGGATGACAGTCTGAAAATTACTATTGGTATTATACTAATAGTTTGTATATAGTATGTGTGTTTATATTCTGCATATCCATATCTACTAATGACTCATCTCTTTTTCTGACTAGCACATAGTAAGAAATCTGATCTATCAATCCTACTTTAATCAAAATTATGGACTTGGTGACTTCCAGAGATTTCTTTCTATTACTTTTTCTGTGATGTCATGGAAATAAACTGAGTCTCCCATGGACTTCTGTAAATCTACAATTTGAAACAGTCATGTAAATGTCTCTGCGTTTAGCATGTGAGTTTCAATGTACTGTTTTTCATGGATTATCTGAATCTGAATAGTTATGGCAGAGAAGCTGACAAGATGTATGTTTATTACTGATTTCCTCTCCCCCCTCTTTGTTTAACTTTTCTGAATATAAATAAAGATAGGAGCATAAAATGAAGATTGTTGTGCTTCCTTTTATTTTTTTTACTTCCTTCCTTGGGTAATTATCAAAGAGTAAGTAGGCATCAAGTATTATAATATTTTTATTATGACAATAAATTTTGTATTTAATTTCACTTTAGTTGTAAACTGTTTTTACTTCAACCTTCAAGTTTTACTGTTTTTTTCTGATTCTCCTGTATGGTGCTTAGTTGTTGGCGTCTTTGTAAATATATTTCACTACGGTTGTGTGCTATATCACCAAAATATCTATTAAATAAAGCATTTATAGATTTTTTTTTCATTTCATTTAAAGTATTAATCTTTTAAAAGTGAATAAAGAGAAAAATAAAAGTTTATAGATGGTGCAAGAAAAAATAAATTGAAAAAAAGTCAGTAGCATTTATTCTTGGAGCAAGATACCAAGAATTGGCAAAATTGCTTTTCTGCCTCAGGGAACTGTGTGTTAAAATCATTGGCAGTCAGCATGGACTTGGATAAGGACATATATTGTCCCTTATAGGATTAAAAGAACACTATATCTGCTTTATCTAATTGTTTCCTTTGAGACATATATTTTACTTACATTTGTCTCCCTTTTCTCGTGCATTAAACTTGGAAGACCAGATTACCTTCTCGTGTGTCTCAAGTAATTTATGGAAAATGTGACAAATTCAGTTAGAACTTTGTACTATATTTTTTAAAGTATACAATTATGTTTGTTTCATCAGTGTACTAAGAAAAAGAAATCCATACCACAAAAAACTCACCACAAAACAATTAAAAACACAAAATAAAAACAAAACAAAACCAAAACCCAAAAAGAAGACAAGTACAGAATTTCTGTGAGACTGTCAGTTTGTCGACTGCGGATCAATCTGTAAATGTAAAATGAATATTTAGGGTGAACATTTGAGAGAAACAACCTATATTCAGAAATCCCTATGTATTACAGGGTCTGGATGCATGTAGTAAATATATTCTAAAGAAACTAAAAACCATATAGTCCAGTAGCCCATAAAGGCATTGAATAAGTTAATTGGACTTATTTTGTCTGTTTAATCTTGTCTATTTTGTAGCACAAAGTCAATAACTTCCATTAGGAAGATTAGCATTCAAAGTTCACCTATCACAAAACTTGCTTCTCGACCAGAACACCATTATGTTCAGAGTCAACTGGCAATCAGGCTGATTTAAATTCGGTTAACATTAAAAAAAAAAGAAAACTTTTTATCTGTTTTTAGATATGGTTAATATATTTTTTTAAACCATAGCATGGTTTACATGGCAATGTAAATCTAAATTTTGATACATTATTTTTCACTTATGGCAGGATTTTTTCGGTGAATCTGGCTGCAACTGTATCTTGTTTGCATCACTGGAGTCTTCCCCTTTTACCCTGACCCCAGTCTCAGGCCTGGCACCAGCTATCCTTGCCATTCTTGCCGTCATGCCTGTGACTCATCTGTATTTATCATTTGTCTCTGTTGGCATGGGAAACATTTATCCATTCTCCATCTTGCACGAGAACTTTTAACCCTTCATCACGTTATTATTAAAAAAAAAGTGAAAAAGTTCAGCAGGGAGATGTTAAGAAGTAGTTTCTTGTCTTCATCTATTAATTACAAACTGTCATCTCAAGCTTTGTGACAGTGTAAAAGATCCTAGTCTGTTCTAGTACATACTTCCATTTACTTCAGTAGTAGTTGGAAAGCTCATATAGGATGTTGCAACATCAGAAAATATTTTCTACTTGGTTCTATTTATGAAGGCTTAAGCCACCTCAGTTCAACTGCATACTGTAAAACTGATATTCATATCCTCAATTAAAACTTCTCATAAGACATCTAACAGGGAAAAGAATCCCAAAACCCCTTTCACCTTTAATAGACTGTAGGTACATTGCTGTTGCATTATGCTATAATGAAGCTCTACTGTTTGGTAAAGACCAGCAAAAACAAGGGAAATTTTTTTGACTTGGTGAAAGAAGAATTTCAGAAACAAGTTTTTCTCTCTCATTTTAAAAAACTCCATTATGCTTATTGCTGTGAAGACTTATTTTATTCTGTATAATCGGTAAGGAAAGGATATAAATATTGTGCAATTCTATGCCCAAACTAAAATACTAGTGGTAGGAATTATGCAACTATCACTGTCTATAGTTCTTTGTTGAATACCTACCCATTTCTATTTTCTTAAGTACAATCATTGTTTACCTTTTACCAAAGTTGAACAAAATGGTAAATTCCAGGTACAAAGACTCAGAAGCTTAAATCAATAGATACCGATAACCACTATGTCACCTTGCAGATATACCTTATATTTACCAGCACATAGCAGGTCACATACTTATACCTTAAGTAGGTGAACAACTTTGCTATGTTTTTTGGTACTACTGTTTTCTCCTAGTCATGCTATGGGTGACATCATACATAGTCTCTTCAACTCTGAAACTCCACGTTACCCTGCTGTTGTTGGATAGATTTTTTTTTTTTTTATAACTACATAACTTTTTCCAAAAGTTCAAATAATATGCAGTTTCATTTGGAAAACTGGAAAAAAATATGACTACTAAAAATAAGCTAATAATGTTTTTATTTAGTTTTTAATTTGATGTTCAATACAGGAAGCAATGAGTGCAGGAAGTAATCTTGGATTTTACAAAAAGCTATTGTAGTTTTATTCAATTTCTTTAATATTAACAATCTCTACTTACTTTTTTTCCCGTTCCTGATAACAAGTTCCTGAACAGATCATCAGAGTTATTACCTTTATTTATTACCTTATCCTTAGCTACTATCCCTTTAAACATTTTTGTTTTACGACATATAAAACAGAAAGATAAATTATCTTAGTGACACAATATTAATAATTATCTACTTGTTCAGAGAAAAGTTAATCAAGTTTTGGATCTAATATGATTCTAGGGAAGGTGAACAAAGCATCATGACAAATGATGAAGAAATAAAATCTCAGCTACAGTTTTCTTGGAGAAATCGTATGTCTGATTATGTCATCATCCCAGAATTTTCAGTGATGAATGCATGTAGATGTGGGAGGCTACAAAAAAAAAACAACACGCACAATATCATGAGAGAGGAAATGTTGTCTCCTTGAAATGCTTTACGTGAAAGAATATCTTATTAAATTAATATATATTCTCATTTTTTTCTTTTCTGTATATATGCCCAGAGAGATTTATTCACACAAAATGTATTTTTTCCCTGTTTTCTATTCTTTGTCCTTTTATCCTAATTAAAATCAGTTTTACAGTATCTTTTGCTTAATGATAGAGTAATTAAACTATATATATTTTTTTCAAATTATCATTTCTTTCACATCATTTTTTAACCTGAAGCATAAACATTCTTTATTATATTGCACAAGGCTTATTTTTTAAAAAGTATTGGTATTTTCTTGTGAAAGTTTTTTTTGTTTCACTTTTTTGTTTTGTGAATTTAGTTTTTTTTTAGATGAAAAAGATACTATTTTGATCTTCTGCTAAATAATTCTTATTTATTTTCACAGTTTCATCTTTATAACAGCAGATTTATGAATGAATAGATATGATTCACCAGTGCTTCAGCATCCTCTAAATGTTAAAAGAGGGTTAATATGTTTCTGACAAAGATACATCAGCTTGAAACAAATCAGATTTTATCAACTTGATTTTTTACCCTCACTGTCTTCTTAGAGATGGAAGAGATACTGAGGAATTAATTTTTAGTGCTTTTTGGTAAAACTCTTCTAGGCAATGAAAGATAAAATAAAAAGATTTAATTATAAAACTTCTGAAAATGAAGTTTCTTATGAATATATATACAAAAAGGATTTTTGCAAGACAATAACAAAAACATTCTATTTTGTCAATACAATCATATTATATGCTTCTGCATATATCTTGTAGGTAGCTGCCAGGTGTTCAATCTTTTAGAATTTCATGTTTGAGTTTTTGTTGGTTTTGGTTTTTACCTCCTTAAATTCAATACAGTATTGTATTCAATTAATATTTTATTGCTGCTTCTCATGTATAACTTCATGTTGTCTGAAACTGCATCTTTTAGAAAATTATTCAATGAAGAAACTAAACATTTCAGACTCACTTATAAAGGTAACCACCAAAACGATGATACTATGCTATGAATGTATCCTATTTTATATGAAAGCAATGTAGGTATCGTTGGGTATTGTACTGAAGTTGGAGACTTCTAAATAACTTCTGTAACACAAAGAACATTTTCAGACACATATACCCACATATATAGGTATATCATCTCTAGTAACCACGAGTCATCCAGCAAAAAATGTTTCTTAAGAGTATTTTTACTATGAAGTCACTAGCAGCCCTCAGTTATTGGTCTGATCTTGTTCAACATAAAGGACTATTTTTACTGTCCTCCTCCATAACTACTGTAGCCCAGGTTCAACTATCTATGCCCCAATGCTTATCTTGATGTAGCTGTGCTATCAATAGATCATGATTACTCTTCTTAAGACAAAAGCAAAACCAAATGTGCCTTGACATTCATTCATGATTATTCTGATATTCTGAAATGCTGTGAGCATCAAGTAGCTTTATACTGTGCATGTTAATACTTAGTCAGAGGCCAAATTGTTATATGTTTTCATCTCCTTGTTTTCAAGTGCTTTATTCTAATTCCTTCCTGAAATATTTGAGGGTTTATTATTTTAACACATAAATTTCACAGTGTATCAAACAGCAAATAGGTTAGTCTGTATGGAATTTTGAGACATGGGAAAACAGCACAAGTTCAAAAAAAATTTCCAGCAAATGACATAAAATGTAACTCTGACAGTGTATCAGGAATGACATAACTCAAATAGTTTTATGTTTTAAGAAGTGGTAATATAACAGAAGGTGACAACAGAGTTTCAGAAAAACTATGAAATACTCTATAGCTGAAAAACATGATCTTAAATACTATCTAAACCTCACATGTTGCTCTCAGTTTATATGCTGCTCATATATTCTGCAATTGGGAACTTACAGGGCTTTATAATAAATTTGATTTTTGAATCTACTTTCTTTAAGCAAACTGCAGAAAAACTTTTTAAAATCTTTCTATCTATATATATATACTCTGAAAATATATATATTCAATAAAGACCCTTTCACATAGAAAAAAAAATATTAAATTTCTTATACTCCTTTCCTGAGTACAAACTGTTCTCTTCAGGGGTTTTAAATACAGCGTAGTCATAGTCATAGAAGTCATAGACTGTTTAGAAGGAAGCTAGTGCTTGTGACAGCAAATACATGCAGACTGGCAAAGCAGAAGCAGAATGTCCAATGAATAATAATAATTGTACAAGTGCATTATTATCAAAAGTAAAGTATATTAATGCTTTCCATGAATATTAACAATTTTTGCATTATGCCTTCATTGGGAAACTGTTCAGAAGAAAGAGATGGAAAAAATTAATATGAATTCACTTTTGTGAAAACTTCTCCTTAAATTGCATCTGAACAGATACGCAATTAGACTTTGTCTATAATGTTTATGAGAAAAAATTAAAAGTCCCTCCTTGAAGTTTTCAGAACGGGCTTCTCCTTCTTTTTCACAAAGAGGTAGTTTATTCATCTGATTTATTTTGTACTAGTTAGCAAATTATTCTCAGATTGCAGTAAGTATTCAACAGAGATAAATTATACAATAATGCAGACAAATATTCCGATTTAGTCTGGCTAGAAAATAATTTGTAAGCATTATTTTTTTTTTTCTCTAAATGACCTATTTACTATTATGTAGAATTGAGAAAGGTTTCTTCACTTTGATAGTTCAATGTTCACTGGTTTTTGTATTACTGATTACCAAAGGCACATTTAGTTTGAGCTCTTTATTCACTTTATAGTTAAGTATTTTTTTACTACAAAGGAAAAAGGCATTCTTGACTCAGGAGATAATTAAAAATATTTTGTATAATTTGGTAGACTCTGTTTGCATTGACTGGTGAGTCTCAAAAAATGACATTTTATAAGGAAGTGGCTTATTTTAACTCACTGGACAGAAGTTTATTTTGCTTTTCCTCTTTTTTTCCTAAATAAACATTCAGACATATAAATCAGACCTTGAAGATCAGACAAAGAGTTACTAAAGAATTTCTGGTTTGCTGATTTTTTTTGTTAAATAGAAATATCACTTCTTGAAAAGTGGGCATAGATAATAAAAGTCTGGAGATCCTTCAGAAGGATGTGAAATGGAACCTTTAAAATGTAATCTGTGTTGAGAAGATACTCTATCCTTCATTCATCTATCGTGATATTTAACTGCATTCACTTCCTTCAATCTTCCTATTGTTGTAACAAAATCTCACAGAAGGAATGTAAGCCATACACTCTATTGTCCATGTATTTTTAATGCAATGAAAAAGAGGAATAAAAACTACAATGGAAAGTGTTTTGAAGTCATGTTTTGGAATATACATTAAGGTATAGGCCTCCATCATGTCTAATTAATCAATCTTTGCTTTTTAAACAACATATCCATATTCTGACTTTTATGCTTTTCAAACCTCCTGAAGTATCTACAATAAAATATTTCTAGATGATCTTATGGGCTGTGCTAACTCCACTTTGAGGTGAAGCTTTTGAAATGTTGAGATAGGTTCTTAGCAGTTGCACTTGAATAAAACCATTTCCCACTTATTTCTGATTCTGTTAATAACATCCAGTCTTCATTTGCTATGTTAAGTCTGTTAAGCTTTTAACTCAATGCATGTCTTTCTGTCCTAGTTGCATTTTCGAAAGATTTATTGATGTGTTTATCATGTAGGCTATGAAATGTTTTTCTTCTTTTTAAAACTGTAATTGCAGAGATGTGCTAAGCTGGCTGCTCTTCAAGACATTAAGTGCAGTCTCTGGTTTAAGGAAGAATGGTTTATTGTAAGCACGAAAATATGGATTTAATTACTGTATCTATAACTCCAACCACAGGATTGATAATTAAATCAGTATGATCCAATTTCTATTTCAATCAGATTCAAATTTTATAGTTTTCTGTCTAATACTGTAGCAATCTTACTTCTTTTAAGCATTCAAATTGCATCTTATAAGCCAAATCCTATGTTCACCTGTTGCCGTTGTGGGCAACACTGCCCATTCATAGCCACCCCTTGGACTGCCCAAACCGGCATTGCTGTTAGCATATGTTCAAACTGAGTTCCATCTAAAAGACAGTTTTTGCTATTAGTTGCCAATTTGTAAGTGGATGGCTCTGCACCATTTTTGTGTTTTCAATCAGTGATGTGTCCTTAAGTGTTCTTTTCAGCAGTTGTAATCATATTATGCTTGTGATTTACCATGTCTTCCAAGAGGGTTTTTTTTTGGTTTTTTTTTTTCTGTTGTTGAACTGGAGCTCGATCCTTTCTCTCTNGCCTCTCGGGTTACTCACCACACCTCCTCTCAACCACCTAATATAATCTGTCTCCTCTCTGCTGCCTTAGACAGGGTTCTCTTGATCTCTCCCGTCGTTTTTAAAAGCTGCTCTGTTCCCTTAGTTCCCACCATAGCAGCCTCCAGCTTTTCCTTTTCCACCGATGGCCAGTATTTTGCATTCAATATATCTGTGGGTGCCTGCAGCACCTCCCGTCTCTGCAACCATAGTGTAAAATCGACCATGGGCGTGCAATGAATCCGTCCGCCCACCTCAAGCGCCACTGCCTTAAGTATCTTAATCACCTGTTCCACCTGTGTCATGGCTGCGGACATCCTGCATTCTGCTGATCATGTCGGGGTCACCAGATGTTGCCGTTGCGGGCAACACTGCCCGGCAGTCTAGATTGATTTTCCAGCTTACTGACTGCTGAGGGGAAAGGGATCACTGCACACATGGTGTGGATGATGCTCAGTCTCCACTTTATTGTTTATGTTATGCCCTTATCTCTGCTGGCATAAGCACCTCCTCTCTCTCTGCCCCGTGCCAGACCTCTCACTTCCTGTTCACCCCTCGAGTTACAATCCGAGATCTTCTGGACGCCTACTACATTCACCATTCATGAAAGCACTGTGGATGTTATTAAATGATTGGTGTTGTAGAGAAGGGTGCAAAGGCCATGTGACACTATATCTAAGTCTGTAATGTAACATTGTTTGCCAAAATGGAGTTTAAATGGGGCAGTAATAAAACCAATAGCATGCCATCCAGTGATATATAACCTAGAATTACTCATCAGGTTTTTTTCAACTGCACAATGATTTCTATCCAAAGACTGCTATTTTAACTCATATACATCTGCATGCATGTGCACATACCCACAACCTCCCCACTAGAGATGATACCAGTACCTCCAGTGCGATATAGCCCCCCAAAAACTGGGTATGTGCTCTGACTGCTCAGCCTTCTGGGGCCCAACTGGAGACCCAGCTCCTACATGTTTAATGAGTCCATCATGGATTCAGCCTGCTACATGGTATCTGACATTCATAGAATCATAGAATTATATAATGGAAGCGTTGGAAGGGACCTTTAGAGATCATCTAGTCCAACCCCCCTGCTCAAGTGGGTCTACCTAGATCATGTCCAGAGGGGTCTTGAAGACCTCCAAGGTAGGAGACTCTACAACCCCTCTGGGTAGCCTGTGCCACTCCTGTCACCCTCACAGTGAAATAGTTTTTTCTTATCTTTTAATGGAACTTTTTCTGCTCTAGCTTCATTCTATTACTGCTTGTCCTGTTGCTAGATACTATAGAAAAAAGGGATGCCCCAACCTTCTGACACCAACCATTTAGATGTTTGTAAATATTAATAAGATTCCCCCTTCATTCTCCTCTTTTCTAGACTAAACAGCCCTAGCTCCCGCAGCCTTTCCTCATATGAAAGATGTTCCTGCTCCACACCATGTTTTAGCTGAAGTTTGAAAAAAGGTAATATGCCTATTATTTGTCCAAAATTACAGTTACTGAGTTATTTGGCAAATAAAAATGTTTATTTTACTTTTGATCATTTTCCTTATATTTTCATAGAAACCAAGAATTACTATAGATTCAGTACTGATGTGTGATAATTTATTCCTAAGGTTCTGCTACTGTTTCTGATGTGTATACTGCACTTATTCTATGTACAAATCATCATTTATTGCATGAGTTTTGGAGAGCTGATTGATTTTCAATATATTGAAATCCATCACATTTCTTAGACAGAAAAAAAAAGCCCACCAAAATGCTAAATAAAAACCTGGAGAAAAAAAATTTCTGTGAAATTAGTATATTTTTCCTTCCTGAAAATTAAGCAGAGGCAAAACTGACAAAAAAACAAACCAAAACATAATTAAAAGAAATCTTTATTTCCCTCTTGATGTAATTACTTCTGCAACCACTGCAAAAGTATTAAACCTATTAAAATTCATGCTGATGACTAAAAAACTGATGATTCAAGACAGTATGCAGCAAATACCATACAACTTTATTTTTGTATAATGCTTTATTTATCAACAGTACCTTGAGGACTTATGCTGAACTGAATTTTTGTGTTGATGAGTTCCTTTTCCTACTGAACAAAATTGTAACATTTGAAGAAAATGGTTATTAGTATAAGATCAGCATGTTCTCTCTATAATGACATTTTTTGCTTCATGTTGCTGGAGGTATCTCCCATTAACATGCTACTTCTGAATTAAAATAAAATATGATTGTCAGTATGAGATCCAATGTGAGGACTAGTGATTTCAGCTATTTGATTTTATCTCATAGAGGCTGTTTTCCCCAAGCTAAAGATAAATGTCCTTGGAATTTCAGGGACCTTCTGTTGGACTAATACCTTAAAATAATTTGAAAAAAAAAAACCAGAATCCCACCAGAGTTCTTAACATCATAACTGTACATTTTATATGGGACTTAAGATACAATTTTAGTATAAATTTTCTGAGGGAAAAGGAAAATATTTTCCAAACATGGTAGTCACAAAAAAAATATATATACTTTAGCAAGGACAGTTTTTATCCTAATGATAAAATACTGTCTATTAAAGAAAATGAAAAAAAAAACCTGCAACCTCCCAAAAACAAAACCATTAAATAAGACCACTTGTTTCTTTTTTTTTAAAAAAAACCAAACTGGAAGACAGCTTATAAAAAAGACATCCTTGAAAGTGTGGAAAGCATAGATAGAGCTTATCAAGGTGAAACCAATCATATTAAATGTTTCACTTCTTCGTTTGACTAATAGAGATTGTATGAATTATGCATTTTTCTCTTCGCGATGCGTCCAACAAGGTGAGAATCAGATTCATGAAACTATTCAGCAGATAAGATGGACTTTTGCCATGTACAAGCAGACAAAGTATATGAAAGTTTCTGAGGTACAGATAATGCTGTCTGATTTTGGCTTTATTATCAGTGCAGAATTAAATTGCCTTCAGTAGCCAAAACTTCTCATTTTCATATGAGAAACATTGATCAAACATAACACCTCAGAAGTCCATCTCTGGGTCAACCTGTAGACACAGCTAAAGAAGTAGCCACTGTAGATGTCAGAAAACAGTAAGTTAAAGACATAATCTTCCTACTTCTGCCTGTGCCAAAGATTTAAAGAATTGGGCTACTGAGGGAAATGTCAAAAGTGTGCCAGGATCTATGACACATCAGACCAAAACCAAGTGCCCAGGGATAACTCAGGAGACATCACTGACACCACTTTTCTAGTGCCTGTTTTCCAAGTGGGGTAGAAGAACTTCTTGCTACATTTTTCCAAGCTGTATGGTGGTGTCTACCAGGACACATTTGTTCTTAAATCAATAGTTTCAGGCTCTTCCTTGCAGTTATGGAAGATAAAGACTAATTTATGTGTGTATGTACTTCTGTGTTTTAATATATATAGACCTTTACTTGACATTCTCAGATAATTACTGATCAATAGGAACTGTTGTCTTAATTAAACACTTAAAACTCCAAGATTCACAACAAAATTATATGCTTTAGCATTTTTAAGTGTCATAGAGAAATATTCTCTATGAAGCACAATGAAATTGGAGAAGGAACTAGAGAACAGCCTTACAAGTACAGGCTAAGGGAAGTGGGCTCTTTTACCTTGGAAAACAGGAGGCTCTCTACAACTACTTGAAAGGAGGTTGTGGTTAAGTTAGTGTTGATCTCTTCTCCCAACTTATAAGCAACAGGACAAAAGGAAATGGCCTCAAATCACAGCATGGGTGGCTTAGTTTAGATATTAAGAAAATATTTTTCACCAAATGTTATTAAGCACTGGAACAGGCTGCCCAGGGAAGTGGTGAAGCATCTCTGCATCCCTGAAGGTACATAAAAGTCTTGTGGCTGTGGTGCTTAGACACTTGGTTAAGTAGTGGACGTGGCAGTGCCTGGTTAACAGTTGGATGCAATGATCTTAACAGTCTTTTCCAACCTAAATAGTTCTATGATAAATAAAAGTTTCCTGCTGTAAACATTTTATTGTATTGATTTTCAATAGATATTTGCTCGAGGTCTTTTAAGATTCAACTCAATACCAAAATGTAACATCAATCTAATAGAGATGTCCTGAGAGCTAATAGACTTTATAGGTAGACTATACCCAATAATTTATGGCGAAGGTATTTTCTGTCCTCACATTGAACAGAAATTATCTGGGACAAAAGAAAAGAAAAGAAAATAAAAGCTCTTGATAGCTACTAGATGTCTTTCTACGAAAATTATCTCATGTTCTGTAACTCTTTTCTCTAAAATAGATCATTAAGAAATTATCTGATTCTACTTATATTTTCGAGAGCCTGTAAAGGTACTAAAATTGTCGTAGAAAGAGAGTCCATGCACAAAGGTGAACAGTGTTTGTGTGCATTCAGAGCTAGTCAGAATGAAGAAAAAAAAATCACGCTCCTGTGCATCAATTAATACTGTTTCAAGTCAAAGGTGATTGTCTTAAAAAACTACCACTTAATAACATGAACACTGGCTCCCATTCAGCCAACTATTTGTACCAGACCAATTTATTACTTTGAAGAAAAAAAAAAGTTTTTAAATCAGAAGCTCCTGTAGATTAGGAAGAAGCTGTGTTGTTTCTGTGGCCATCAGTCTTTTTTTTCCCCCACAGCAATACTATTTTGATCTCTTTTTTCCCTTTCTCTGTTGCAGATTTATCCTATCCAGTGTTACATGCTGAACAGAAGCACCTATATCAGGAGAGAAATTAGTCTAGGCTCTTGAATTCAAATCAAGAAAAATAAGCACATCCTTCCTTTGACTATAAAGGGAACCCAAGGATAGTTTTCTTTCAACTTAGGTAACTTCTTCAATAACTCTTCCCAGCAAATTTCTTCTCCACACACACAAACAACTTCTGCTCCCAAAATCACTTGTTTCAAGAATCATTAATAATAGCTGCTCACAAATTGGAAGGAATTATTAAAATAAAAGGAAAGTTACTAATATTCAAACAAATTGCTACAGAAAGAACATAAGATCCAAGTGTTATTTTCTTTAAGACTACGTACTTGTTGACTTCATCACCTTGAGTACTCCAAATACTTTTTTTTTTTATTTCAGAAGAAAAAAGCCGGGGAATCAGTTTTTAATCTTTCCTGATAAACCTTATACATGTGTTTAATGTTTTGTTCACAACAGACATATTTAAGAGAATGGAACTGCTGCCACAAATTTAAAAATATGCATACATCTCAGCAGGCTCAAGGCTTAATTAAATATGTATGTTTTTTCTCTTTTCATTTAATTTCAGTAAAGAATTTTTGATTTTTTAAAAACATTATTATACATAGTTTATCTTACTGCATTTCTACTGTCATGGTGTAATTTTGGAAAACCTACTGATGTTATTTTTAACTTTCCTGTTACAATTAATCCAATTTTTAGACTTCAATGATTTCATAAAAGAAAATATTTAAATATCTTAACTATTAAAATCAAATTAGGTAGTATTTAAATATTATTAGTATGAAAATATGCCATAAAACTTGCCATAAAAATATGTTGTGGTTTTGCCCAGCCAGCAATGAAGCATCACGACTGTCTCTTGCTCATTGTCTCCCATCCACTCCCATCCCCCTTAGGATGGCAGCGATCCCTGCATAATGGGAGGAAAAAAAGATAACCAAGAATGTTATGAATTGAGACAACGGCAGGGAAGGCTCACTGCCAATTATGATTCTGGGGAAAACAGACTCCACTACTTGACTTAGAGAGGAGAATAAGAATATTTTATTCTAGTACTTCCTAGAAACAGAACAGTCAGACAGCAAAAACAGAGCAGGATGATGAGAAAAAAATACAACCAACACTTTAAGATCTCCTTTCCCCATCTCTCCCTGCTCACTGGTCCCGATATTTCTACCTTGCCCTTCAATGGTACAGGGGTTTAAGGAATGTGGGATTTGGTCAGTCTCTCACAGATGATTTCTGCTACTTCTTTCTTAGAGGAGGAGGATTCCTCACATTCTTCCCCTGCTCCCTCCCACTGTACACAGTCCTTAATGAACCTCTCTGTGTGAGTTCTTCCCAATAGCTACAACTTCTGCTCACAAAATCCTCCAGTGTGAGACTCCTGTGGACAGCAGCATTCTGGGCACCTTCTGCTGCAACATCACTCTCCCAAAAATTCATGGCCTCCTCCAGACACAGTCAACGTGTGGACTGCTCTAAGGGCACTCTCGTGTGGGGTCCTGTAAGAACCNGGAAAACAGACTCCACTACTTGACTTAGAGAGGAGAATAAGAATATTTTATTCTAGTACTTCCTAGAAACAGAACAGTCAGACAGCAAAAACAGAGCAGGATGATGAGAAAAAAATACAACCAACACTTTAAGATCTCCTTTCCCCATCTCTCCCTGCTCACTGGTCCCGATATTTCTACCTTGCCCTTCAATGGTACAGGGGTTTAAGGAATGTGGGATTTGGTCAGTCTCTCACAGATGATTTCTGCTACTTCTTTCTTAGAGGAGGAGGATTCCTCACATTCTTCCCCTGCTCCCTCCCACTGTACACAGTCCTTAATGAACCTCTCTGTGTGAGTTCTTCCCAATAGCTACAACTTCTGCTCACAAAATCCTCCAGTGTGAGACTCCTGTGGACAGCAGCATTCTGGGCACCTTCTGCTGCAACATCACTCTCCCAAAAATTCATGGCCTCCTCCAGACACAGTCAACGTGTGGACTGCTCTAAGGGCACTCTCGTGTGGGGTCCTGTAAGAACCACCAACAACTCTCAGCTTCACCACTCTTCTCCACAGTTAGCAGGGGGACAGCCTGCCATTTCCACATAGGATGCAAGGGAGTCTCTGCTCCAGCACACCTCTTCCTCTTTTCCCTTCCTGACCAGTCAGCACTGGCATTTCTCCCTCCTCCAATTCCTTCTACCAGCACCAGCTGGGGGGAAAAAAAAAAAAAAAAAAATGCAAGAAAGAACCATCCTTTTCTGACTTCTTCTAAGAAAAAAAAAAAAAAGTTTGTGGAGGCACCTAATGGCTCAGCCCCAGAAGTAGGTGAAAGAGCTGGAGAAAGTTTTGAGTAAGTTCTTATGAGAGCAATTGTTACAGCCTCTTCCCCATTACCAGAAATAGCTACACAAAAACCCATGACAAAGTAGTATGTATTGCTATTTTATTCTTCACATTTTTAAAATAAATGATAGAAATTAATTATGGAATGATCATGATTTCTACAAATTACCCCTTTTACTAAGGCAATGCTACTTTGTCTATAGAAGTGATATGGTGCTAAACAAAGCAAGTAATTTCAATAGTGCCTCTCATACAGAAATTATTTTTTAGGCTTTGACGTGATTCATCTTTAACTTAAAGGAAATTCCATGTGAAGGCTGTCCTGAAGTTACTTATCTTCATCTTTTCCCCATAGCAAAAGCAATTAGCGCTGATAAGATAGACATTATGGAAAAGAAAAAATAAATCATCAGAGTAATTACTGTTTGAATACTGAGAAGGAGAAAGCATTTTATTCTCTTTGGAAAATGAAAAAACAAGATCCTCATTTCAAGAATTAAACATTTTTCACTGTTATGTGAATTCAAACTCTCATTACTTACCTTTATAATACTAATATCTTTTATACTTGTTGACAGATTAGCTTCTTATAGGTTTTAATTACTAAAATGACAGAATACTTGTGAATGCTGTTATTCCTCTCCTGACGGTTACAGGGTTCTTGCAATTAAAAAACAAAAATAACAGACACGCAGACACATTGAAAGCTTGTTCAGTTTTTTGGATTTCTTTTTGGGTTTTGGTTCTTTTCTTTTTTTTTTTTCCAGATAAATAGATTGTATAATATCATATGTATCTGGTTTTAATTGGAAAGATTGTTCTAGGAACAACTCAGTAAAGCCAAAAATACATACAAGGGTGGAAGACTGTATTAATATTAATCTATCTCTTTCCATTTTTGCTTGCTGTGGAATCACATTGAATGTTTAACCAATATTCACAAAAATATAGAGAAAAACGTTGAGGATAACAACAAATTCAGTAGTGAGAAGACTGGCAATATAAAATTTCTCAAAATATAAATTTTGGGGTTTCGTAGGCTGCCTTCAGAATGCTATATGGAATAAAAGCAACCTGAAGTCAGAAATGTGCTAAAGTATACCATGGAAATGTTTATGAAATTTCATGAGGAAATATATGGTAATCTATTTTTTCATGTGGTATTCAGGAATAAAACCACAGGAATTTTTCATGTGTAGAGTTTTAAGACAATTTTCAAACTAAATGCTGCAGAGGAGCAGTCTGCTCAGGATGACTCATGCTATCAATATGAAGTCATAAAGTGCAAGTATAACCAAGGAAATACATGATGGCTTGCACAGCAAGACGCGAGTTTATATGTTTTACATTTATCCTGTCCCATTAGAAAATAAAACAAAAAAATCCAACCCCCCGGTTTATTTTTCATTAATAGATGCAATTTCTGTAGAACGAATCTTATGTCAGCAATTCAATCAATCCAACATATGGTTCCCAAGATGATCAAAAAGTTGAGTGTTGTTCTCTACAAAAGCTGTGTTTCATATGTGAAGAGAATGTCTCAATTAATTTTAGGTACAAATATACAGTGCAAATATCTGCCTCTGAAACAGCCATCCTATTCTTATACGAAATAATACATTTTCTAGAAGTGGATTCTCAGTTGGTAGCATGGGAAAAAATATTTCTTCTCAGAATTTATATGGTTGTACTAAAGTATAATATTTCAATTAATGACAGACTTTTAAATGACTTAAAGTCATTGAAAGCCTGAAAAAAAAAAAAAAAGTGAATTCCTAAGGAGATTTTTATTAAGTATTTGGAAAGAAAAACATAGAAAAAACAGAAAATGCAGCATGCCAGCAAAGTTCAAAGGAATAATTGAGGGAAGATTAGGACATAGACATTATGAGTTCTCAAGACACAGGAAAGGAGTTCCGAAAAGATAAAATTCTGATCTGGAAAACATGGCAGCATATCTGGTGGCTCAAATACTGACTTAAACATATTAAAACATATGAAGTAAAAATACCTATTTGTTTTAAACAAACAACAACCATCTGAGATACCAGAGGAATGAATAACTGTCTTCTAACACACAGCCAAAATGAAGATTTCAGAAACTTGCAGAAGGAAGGCAGTGCTTAGGAAGGTAATTAGTAGTATATTCCATAAATACACATATAACTTAGTATATCCTTTACAAGAAAGGTAGATAGTAGATACACTAGTGAAGAAGTGGAATTATATGATTAAGCAAATGCTGAGCTCAGTAAAATATCAAGAAGTTTTAGGCTAACTCTGTACTGAAACTGCATTATGGTTTATGTTAAACATTAAAAAGAAAACCAAAATGCTATGGTATGAACTTAATGTTGTTTCCGAACCAAAATGCAACATCCATATAGAACAACTAAGACATATGCCAGATTCAGTGTAATGAGGGCCAAAATAATTGGCTTTCAGAAACCTATTGGTAGCTTGAAACAACATCAAAATGAAAAGCAGATTTTTTTTTAGTCATCTTCTATAGAACACACCAACAAAACAAAAATGAGATAATTATTTCTGAGAAGTGCATGGGACATAGTTCAAAAGTGATTGCTGTACTCTGTAATAACAAAGATAATCTTGTCATATTTACTGTAAAAGTTATATAAAAAAAAATCTCTTGCAAAAAAATCTCTCTCAGCAACACATAATATATACTACAAAGAAACCCCAAAAGACACGTTTTTGTTTGGATGTTTGGTGAGAATTTTTTGTTTGTTTCTTTCAGAAGGAAGATAAAAGAAACTTTCAAAAGCTCAATACTTTCAGGTAGCACAAAGCTGTTTAAGGAAAATATGTTGAAAGTTTTAATATATACTGTCTGTGAGAAGGCAGCCTTGACAAGGCAGAAATTAGAAAATTGACAAGATAATGGATAGCCTCAAAAAGATGGGCTGAAAACTGTAGAAAAACAATTGATTAAAGGTATTTAAACTGGTAAGAAAACACAACAGAAACAGAGTTTATGACAAAATATCCTTGCAGAATCAGTACAGAAAAGGAGCCTTCAAGGAAGGTAAAACCATAGTCATGAAGTTACCTCAGTGCTTTACACAAGAGTTCATGTGACAAGAAAGTACCCACAGTTCTTTATAGAAGACAAATTGGAGCAAGTGTCTTACTGAAGCATCAACTGAAATGTTTTGAGAAGAACCTTAAAAAGTGAAAAAAATAGTTACCATCTCTGTGTTTCATTCATAAAATATTGTAAAGAAATTAAGAGTTAAATTCTTCAATTATTAATTCTAAGAATTTATGCATCAAATTACTTTCACTGCTAAAGTAAAAAACTTCAATAGTAGATGCTATAGTGAAAAGAAGAATGAGCAATAATACAGGTCTCTACATAAATGTGCTAAAGTGCTGAAAGGTAAGTGGAATGACACTGAATTATAAGGAAGGAGCTCTAAAAGTGAGTGTATATCATAATGTACACGTATAAATGTAATATATAAGATAGATATATTTCAGAGATCAAATATACTTTTTATGAAAGAACAAAGCTTGTTAAAGAACCTTTTAAAAAATTTTATAAAAACATTTTCTGTGGATTTGTAAGGATGCTTTTGTGACATTAGGAAAAAAAAAATTGGTTAACATTTTAATTTCATTTAGAATTTTTGTTTATTTTTTAAAATTTAATTTAGAATTTAAGTTAGATTTTACTTATATGCAAGAATTATGTAAAACCACTAGAAAAAAAATCACATATTCATGTCTTTTTCTTTAATTGTACTTCAATGTCAATCAAATAAGACTTTATTACAATTAAACTCCAAATGAAGAAAAACTCTGAATTCAAATATAATAATTTAGACCATTTAAGTAATATTCCTGTAATGAAAATTAACAGTCTGAAGACAGATAATTATATGTTTGCTACAAATACAATACCCCAAACACAAAAAACCCCAATGAAATTCTGAAAAAACACCTAAAAACTGATGTTGATAATGTATTTGTTTTTAATTGATAATGTAAGCTGAATTATATTAATCATGAGAAATTAACATCTCAGTGTTTAAATATAAACACAAAAGATGGTATCAAACCTGCATATGAATAAGTACTAGATTGTTGACAAATGAATCCATATTTGCATAAGTTAAACAGCTCTTTGGATTAATTATAAATATACATATATCTGTAAATAGAATTTTTAAAAGGAGCTAATGTTAATTGGCTAATTATCTTTAAATAATATCCTGAATGATGTGAGAATTCCATTGATTTTCAAAATTAAAGTAAAAAACTCACTACTGCAGCATTTTCTTATTTCTTTCACATTAGAAATCATCCTAGAAAAGGCTTTTAGGCTCTAGAAAGCACCAGGACATTTATCAGATATCAATGTCTAGCAGAAGTTAGGACAATTAAATTGTTCCTTCTGTCTTTGTTTCAAACCAGGACAAAAATGTAGTCAGGTCTTGTATTGACAGGCAATATCAGTACAGGACAACTTTTTTTCTGAAGTGGCCCTGTTTCTGAAGTGGCCTAAAGACCTCCCAGGGTGACTTGCAAAATAATTACAGGCACTCAACTTCTTTATATCATGTAAGCAAAGAGGATAAAGAATAACTTATTCAAAATTTGATTAATTTATTCTCAGCAACAAGGAGCTGTTGGATTTACTGATTTGTCCCTTTGGGTCATACTAGGTGAATAAAGAAGTAAGAATGTGAATATTTTGGAGTGTTGGTCTATTTTCATTTGCTCTCGTATCTCAAATTAATCACTCGAGCTCTTCATGGAATGCAATAATAATTTTTAAAATGCCTTTTAAACAGCCTTGTGTTTCTGTTTGTGTTTTCTGAGGCGAGCATTAGTGTGCCTGAATGTATTCCCACATGATGCTACAGAAACATTAACAGGGGAAAGAATTCCATAGGAAATTACCCTTAGATTTTCCTTGTTCACCAAACATCTTTTGTAAAAATATATTATGAAAGTCTTTCTGGAATCAGGGTTAGATCTTAGGGCTTCTTACTCCTTGGTTTTCTGCTAAAAAGCTACACTGCATCAGGATTTAATATATTGGTTCATTGTGGTTTTAACTCTAGAACTGATCAAGTCAAGGAATGGAATAACTAGGACCTTAAACTGAGTGCATAGGGAGCAGGATGGAGAATTAGGAGTTTGAAGGCAGAGCAGGAACACTTAGACATGTGAGGCTGGTGTGCCACCAGAAGGCTGTGCTACTATTCAGACGGATCTCGACCAGCTTGAGAGTTGAGCAGAGAGGAACCTCGTGAGGATCAACAAGAACAAGTGCAGAATCCTGCATCTGGGAAGGAACAACCCCATGCACTGGTACAGGCTGGGAGTTCAGCTACTGAAGAGCAGTTCTGCAGAGAGAGACCTGGGAGTCTTGATTGATAATAAGCTGAACATGAGCCAGCAATGTGCCCTCATGGCCAAGAAGGCCAATGGTATCCTGGGATGCATCAAGAAGAGTGTGGCCAGCAGGTCAAGGGAGGTTCTTCTCTCCCTCTACTCTGCCCTGGTGAGGCCTCATCTGGAATCCTGTGTCCAGTTCTGGGCTCCTCAGCTCAAGAGGGACAGAGAACTTCTGGAGAGAGTCCAGCACAGGGCCACCAAGATGATCAGGGGACTGGTACATCTTTCATACATGGAAAGGCTGCAGGAACTGGGGCTGTTTAGTCTAGAGAAGAGGAGATGGAGAGATCTTATTAACATTTACAAATATCTAAAGGATGGGTGTCAGGAGGCTGGGGCATCTCTTTTTTCTATTGTAGCTACCAACAGGACATAGTTCTGATGTGAAAATAACCATGTCATTATTGCATCACACTGTGTGGCAGATGATCTTTCACTGACTATTTCTTTACTTTGCTCTCGTATTTTAAAAGAGAGAGTTACAGCTAAAAAAAAATCTCATTTTTTCTAATATAAATTTTAAATATCAATTCATAACACTGAAATACTATATTTCTAATGTACTTATAGCTCTAGCTATATAATTAGACTTCCACTCTTTTACCAAAATACATATCTTTTTCCTTAGGATGCATATCTTGAACATCAGTTTTGTACTTAAGAGTAAAGACGTCTAATATCAGAATAAAACTTACTTCACAGATTTCCTGGAAATGAATATATTACAGACAGATAATAACTCACAATGAATTTTTTCACAGCAGAAATCTCAACATTTCCAGCACTAGAACAATCTTACATTTACTGAGTGGTATAGTTTTGTCAGTGTCTATTTGAACTAAAAAAATTATGACAGACAAGATCTAACAAATAATGTTTTTGCCTGTGTAAATCGGGTAAGTGAAAAACAGCATCTTTCTGTAGCAGAACACATTGGAAACTACAGAAAACTGATTTTTATCTCTCTCTGAAAATAAAAACTAAAACTACCTTAATAAATTCTCAATAGAAGGACAAACACTCCTCTTAATAAATGATCCACTTTCCTGAGATCTTTAATAACTTTCTGAAATTAATTAGTATTTTGACTGTTACGACATCTTGCAGGACTCTGCACTTGTCCTTGTTGAACCTTGTTGAGATCCTTGTTTCAATTTGCTTGCATGCACAGCTTTTGCTTATTAAACTATCTTTATCTCAACCCACAAGTTTCTCACTTTTACTCTTCCTATTTTCTTCCTCATCCCACCAGGGAGAGTGAGGGGCTGTGTACTGCTTAGTTGCCGGATGGAATCACAATTGCAAGATGTATTCCTCTCTGTGTATTCTTAAGAGATATTTAATGAAAAGCAAAAAAAAAAAAAAAAGAATAAAAATCTTTGTGTTAGCTAGGAAATTATCTCAGGAATTCAAATAAATGCATATAGTGGGACCTTAAGCTTTTTTTTTTCCTTTTTTTTTCCCTTCTTTCATTAACATTGCTCAATTGTTCTGCCTGATTGGAAAGTAGGTTAAAGCTTTGACCTCTGAGAAGACTAGATTGCAGTTTTATAATTCACAGGAGAAAGGCACAGTTCCTGAATAGACTGCTATGAAGAAGTCAGTGAAAATTCATGAAAGCTCACACCTTTCCCTGTGTTTTTTAGAAGAAATGCATTTTATTAAAATATCTGCATGCTCTTGAAAACAAGTGGATGAGTTCTAGGTTTTTACCTCCTTACAGTTGTACTTTACTTTCCCTATCTATTTGTTTCTAGAGGATTCCTGCTCACCCATGTCAGAGGAATCACAACCTCATTGTTGAAAAGTTGAAGTGAGAACTGCCACTCTAATCCTGAGAGACTCTGAATGAAGAAATAGCTTTTAAATCTGAGAATGGCTTTCTCAAGGCCATCTGCCACATATGCAGAACTTAATTTAAACATTAAATGATGATGAAATAAAGAAAAGACCGAGTGGTATATTGAAAACGCTTTTTCATCTATTCTATTATATTTTCATCTATTCTATTATAGTTCCAAAATTTTGTAGTTTCTGCTCTTCTTTTAACTTTTAACTCCAGATGTCATTCATTTCAAGCTTTATTTCAAACTATTACATATATCAAGAGTTATAATTTTTTAAAAAAGGTTTTAAAGCATAAACTGAAAGTCTAAACATTCTGAATTTTGAGTGAACTCACTCAAAATCATTTTCTTTTTGATATTCATTCCTTTGTTTAACTTACGCTTTTCTAGCTAATGTCATTGTTTTTGATTACTAACTGTTTGATTACACTGTTTGCATGTATCTTTAGCTGTCAGTACCACATTCCTCTCTGGATATTTTTTCAAACACAAATTTTTACATGCATAGTGTCATGGTTTTGCCCAGCCACCAATGAAGCACCACAACAGTCTCTTGTTCAGTGCCCCCCATTCATCCCCACACTCGTGGGGTCTTTTATGATATGCAAACAAATCTCTGCTTCCCCAGTCCTCTCTGTAGAATGCAGGGGAGTCTCTGCTCCAGCATCTCTTCCTCACTTCCCTCACTGACTTTGGGGTCTGCATGGTTGCTTCTCAGCTCCTGACATCACCACCAGCCAGAAGAGAAGGAAGAACAGAACAAAAAGGAACAGAAAGAATCCTCCTCTTCATCTACTACTTCTTAAAAGTGAAGTGTCTAATTGTTGATTCAAGTGTCTAATTGGCTCAGTACCAGAAGTGGGCCTGACTCAGAGCTGGGGACAGTTTTGAGGAACTTCTTACAGGATCCATCTTTGCAGCGCCTTCTCCATTACAAGAAACAGCTCCACACAAAACCATGACACACAGATAACAACTCTTTTCTGTTTCTTGAATTCTGTCCTTATTAGACTACCAGACTCATTATTTTCAACCTATTTAGAGGCTAAAATATACATTAATGGAATAAATTGTAATACAATAAAATCTAGCTTGAGTCACGGACCATTTTTTCTAGTTAAACTGCAGTATCTGTGTTTGAAAGATATTGTGGATTTGGACATATTTGTAGTTATTTTGTACTCATGACTAGAGTTTCTCTTTCAAATGATAAAAGATCATAAGTCTAGTAATAGCAAACAAAACTGATGTTGTATATGATTTTTACACTTTTTCCTACCAACAAAAAATGTGTTCTGTTTAAGACTTCGGGAACTTAATTAGTCACAAGTCATGAGAAAATACCTGGTTAATGCAAAGATTACTATTTATAAGTAATTACAAAGGATTTAGGATATGCTATGTTCCAGTTATATACTAATTAGCTTGAAATTATGATAACAGCAATCACACGTTAAGTGGCCACTATGAAGTATCATAGAAAAGCTTATATACTAGTCATTCATTAAGGGAAAGACATTATGTTCTCATGGACAGAGAGGGTAAATAGTGAAAAAAAAAAGCTATATTTAACCCTGTATTTAGAAAAATCATAGTTATATTGATTAAATCCCTTCATTATGTTGATTTTAACTCTTTAAAAATATTAATTGGTTTCTACGGCAAGATAGGACTGTAAGGGTGGCCTCTCTGAGAAGAGATCAGGGCCTGTCTCCATGTAGGACAGAATCACTCCCAAACAGCTCCAAAACACATCCAGTATTGGCCAAAGCTTAGCCCATCAATGACACTGGTAGCCATTTAGTGATAACATATTGAAGAAACTGTAGAAAAATACTATGCAGCAGCTATGACAGAGTGAGAAATTGTTAGAGAAGTATCCCTGCACGTATAAAGTTCAGATAAGGAGGGGAAAGAAGTTTCCCATATGCCATAACAGATTCCTCCACAGCCCATGGGAAAGACTATGGTGAAGCAGATTGTCTTAGAAGACTATATTTCAGTAGATTTCAATCCTATAGCTCATAGAGGATTCAGGTAGATGTGCTATGAAGGAAGGTGCAGCCCACAGAGACCCCATGCTGGAGCAAGGCTCCCGTCAGAAGTTGCGACTCATAAACAGGAGAACATGCAGGATGACTTTTTTTTGTCAGGAACCATGGTCCATAGGGGACCCACACTGGAATAGTCTGTTCCAGTAGAAAGGACCCATACTGGAGTAGTTAATGGAGAACTATATAGCCTACAGGACTGACCAACATTATAGCACCTCATGATGGACTATGTCCTTTGGAATGGACCACATACTGGAGAAGAAGAGAGTGAGAAGGAAGAAGCAGGAGAGGGCAAATGTTTAGAATTGACTGCAATCTTATTCATATTTGGGAACACTCTTTGCTCACATAAAGGCACTTCTCACTAAACACTGCTTTTGAAGAGCATAGTAATTCATACTTTTGTGTTCAAACTTTCTTCTCACCATTGACTTTTTATAGAATTTCTTTTAATCAGTAATTTGATATTAATATTGAATGTTGTCCTTAAGCAGATAATTGCAATACTGGAAATATATAAAATATCTATGAAAATATAAAGAATTTAAAATGCAATATTAATAAGGAACAAGATCTTCAGTAAGATTACATTCTGTTTGATATGAGAATGATACTTAAAAGTGATACAAGAGAGTGTATAGCTAATGAGAACAATACTGAAGTGTATTTCAGTTTTCAGGACAGATTTGTTATGTTCTGATGGAATCGATATATGATTTTGTGAAGGAGATAGTGAATACTTGTAAACTTAGTCTATATCTCTTACTGGTTAGATTTTCATACTTGGGCCCTGGCTGACTGATTACAAAACACCTGTGAATAAATCTGAAATTTCTAAACACATCTGTTATCTGTTTTCTTTACTAATAAAATTTTGCAAATAATCTGCATTTATCAGTTATAGAAAATGTTTGAACCCTCTGGAAACATTCACCAGCTATGAGTTCTTGGATATTTCAATACAAGATCCTGAGTCGGTCAAGTTAACACAGAGCTTGCATTGCTTTCTAAGTGGCAAACAGGGTGCATTGAATCTAGAAAATCTAAGGTTATCAGTTTTATAATAGTTTATCACAAAAAGGGCTACCAACAAGCACTGAGGAGTAGAATTTCATCACTTTTCAAATGGACTTGAGCTAACATATTCACTTCTGATCTTTCACTGCAGCTGTTTTAGGGTTTGTGTTTTCTTAGGGGGAGGTGTTGCAATATTTTTTTTTTCAAAAAATTACTATAATATGCATTTTATTGTTTTGAAGTACTTTCCTAAGCAGTTCTGGATGTTCTAGATATGTATAGTTTCTCATTGAAGGAATATTCCATTTGAATTATAAATAACTGGCAATTTCACCATAATGAGAGAGAATATGAGATAGAGAATTTTTGTGTCTCTAACTATTGATTCAAAATTTTAGTGAGAGATATTACAAAATCGGCAGCAACAGAATTTGCAATATTCAGATATTTGCAATATTCAGATTGCTAATGCAGTTGCCTTTGTAATTAATTTTTTATCATGTTCACCAGTTTTGAATATTTTTTTTAATAACTGGAGAAAGATTTTTTTTTCAACCTGCTGGAGACCCTCAGGTACTTTCTACACCATTTTTTAAATAAATAATGTTGAAAGATGTAATTGAAACTACAAATGTTTTTTGAATCATCAATAGTTCTTCATTCTTGAGTCTCATATGAACAATGTATTTGAGAGCTCATTGGTAGCCACAATCAACCAACAGATAAATTTATGTGGTGTAATGAACTAACCACAACCCCATCACACATCCTCTGCTTCACTAGAGGGGAAGGAAGGAGAGTCCTGGGAAGGAGAGGTGGGGGTAGGTGTTTTAAGATGTGTTAAGGTGTTTTATTTCTCATCTCCCTCCACTGTTCTGATTATTCTTTAATAAATCAAACTATTTCT